>MU755563.1:56809-82510 GCA_026770625.1 Nicotiana glauca
AAAAAAAAAAAGTCTTTTTTGGATAGGGGTGGAGTGGGTTTCCTTTCCCTTGATAAGGAAAATATTTTCCTCCAATTAGAGGAAAATGAGTTGATAAGGAAAATATTTTCCAAAATATTTAAACCAACCAAACAAGAAAAAATTAGAAAATATTTTTTGAAAAATATTTTCCATCATACCGAACACACCTTAGGTTAGCCAACTAATGTTGAAGTCCTCATGTAAGTTAGACCTATTTACTGTAATGACCCGACCGGTCGTTTTGAGCCCTAGCGCGTTGTTCAGCAGTTTGAGGCTATGAGCAGCTTCATTTCAGGTATTACGACTTGTACACGTGGTCGGAATTAAGTTTCAGGAATTTCAGAGTTGATTTGGAAAGAGATTTCTCATTTCGGAGGCTTAAAGTTGAAAGAATAAATTAGGATTGGAATTTTAAGTAAACGGCCTCGGAATCAAGATCTGAAGGTTCCAGCAGGTTCGTATGATGATTCCGGACTTGGGCATATGCCCGGTTCGGATTTTGGATAACCCGGGAGTATTTTGACGCCTATTGAGGAAGTTAGCATTTTAGGAGAAATTTCATAAGTTTGGCTTGAAGTGCATTTTAGTGTTATCGATGTCCGTTTGAGATTCCGAGACTGCGAATAGCTCCGTATGGTGATTCTGGAGTTGGGAGCGTGATCGGAAGTGAATTCGGAGGTCCGTAGGTCATTTGGGAGCCATTTGGCTAAAGATAGAAATTTGAAGGTTTTTAAGAAGTTTGACCGGAGGTGGACTTTTTGATATCGGGGTCGGAATTCGATTTCGAAAGTTGGAGTAGGTCCGAAATGTCAAATATGACTTGTGCGCAAAATTTGAGGTCAATCAGACGTGATTTGTTAGGTTTAAGCATCGAAAGTAGAAGTTGGAAGTACTAAAGTTCATAAAGCTTGGATTGGGGGTTGATTCATGATTTTAGCATTGTTTGATGTGATTTGAGGCCTCGAGCAAGTCCGTAATGTATTTTGGGACTGGTTGGTAGGATTGCTTGGGCTCCCAGGGGCCTCGGGTGGATTTCGGGTGGTTAACGGACCGAAATTGGGATTTTGGACAATTGAAGGATCTGGTTGCTGGTATTTTATCTTTTGCGGTGGGTCAACCATAGAAGCGGCACCGCAGAAGCGGAAAAGGAGCCGTAAAAGTGATTTTTGGTCAAGGGCTCGAGGACCGCAGATGCGGTAAAAGTTTCGCAGAAGCGGGATCGCATCTGCGGAAGACTGGTCGCAGAAGCGGAGGAGGGCGACTTGGAGTGGACCACTGATGCGGTCAGAGTTCCGTAGAAGCGGGTCCGCATCTGCGGGAGGCTTAGCGCAGAAGCGAGAAAGGGATGGCCCAGGGAGGACCGCAGATGCGGCATTGTAACCGCACCTACGGAACCACATAAGAGGTCAATGAACCGCATGTGCGGAAATAGCTGGAGGCAGAAGGTTGTTTTAAACTCGGGGTTTGGTCATTCTTCTCCCATTTTCACTTGGCATGGGCGATGTTGGGAAGCTTCAAGAGGGGATTTTAGTCATCAATGACAAGGTAAGATATCCCCACCTATTATGAGTTAAAACATCAATTATGTATGGATTTAGGCATGAATTGTGTAGAAAAACTTGGGGTTTGAGGGAAAAACCTAGAAATTTATATTCTTGGAATTTAACCATGATAGTGAGTGTGGAATTTAGTGAAAATTATATATTTGAGTTTCTAAGGTAATGGGTAATCTTTATCTTCGAAAAAATTTGGATTCCGGGCATGTGGGATTGAGGGCGTTTTGGTCAACTTTTCGATCGGAGTTAGGACTTGCTATAAATTAGATTGTAATGAATATTGGAGCATATATTAGTGGATTTGCGTAACCGTTGGCTAGTTTTGGAGCGTGGTACATCAATTAGAGTATTCGGAAGGGCGTGAAATGCCAGTTGTGGATCTCCGGAGCGAGGTGAGTCTCATTTCTAACCTTGTAAAAGGGAATTGTCCCGATAGGTGAAATAATTGATTATGTGCTCCTATTTGTGGGGGATACATATGCACGAGGTGAGGAGAGTCCGTGCGTAGCTACTATTATGCTATTGTCCGGGTAGTTAGGACCCAAAAGCATGCTATACTTGGATTAATTGTAAGCTCATTGATAGCTTGGATTGCTTAGATCGCATTGAATTAGTAAATGACTTTCAAAAAGTATTAAACTTTAATTTCTTAAATTTTTAAAAAGATGATTGGATTTTAATTGGACAAATGCTCCGTGATAAATCCTTAATTGGCTATTTGAGCATGTATTTTTATGTGAGCCTGCGTCGCATGATTGATTCGCGAGCAGGGTGATTGTTTATTTTATGTTAACCATGTCGCATGGATAATTCGCGAGCAGGGTAATAGATGCATCTATGGTTCGAGCCGTTCGAGCCGTTCGACCCTCGGCAGTGCACAGTTTACATTTCTGTTGGAGCGGGTCGTCGACCTCGGCATGATTTGCGCATGATGTATTGTCGCTTGAGAATTTTAATTGTGAAATTGCCCTTCGTGGCTTGATTTAAATTGATAAGATAATGAAAAGTAAACCTTGAAAATCCCTTATTATTTGTTGAAGGTGTTTTGTATATTTTTCGGCTTTGTGAGTTAGAACTGCTGTAAAATCTCTGATTTCCTCACACCTTTAGTATATTATTATTAGACCACTAGTAAATGTCGAAGTTGACCATCTCGTCTCTACTTCTTCGAGATTAGGCGGGATGCTCATTGAGTACACGTTGTTTACGTACTCATACTACACTTCTGTGCATTTTTGTTGCACAGGTATATGTAATCTCTAGTGGCCTACTGGGCGTAGCAGCGCGGATGATTCTAGGACTATGTGAGTTGTATTATTCGAGGTGACTCGCAGCTAATATAGTCCCTTTTAGTATATTGTATTTATTTCTTGTCCACTGTATTTCAGACGGATGTTGTATTTATTTCCTTATCTGTAGATGCTCATGCGCTTGTGACACCGGGTTCTGGGAGGATTTTTGGATTATTCAGTATTAAGTATTTTATCGATTTTATGTTTATTTTTGTAAAATTTTTATTATCTAATATTTAACGTATAAAAAAAATGATTTCCGCAAATACCAATACTAGAATTTAATTATGCATTCTTGGTTGGCTTGCCTGACACCGGTGTCCGGCGCCACCACGACCCTTAGTGTATTTTGGGTTGTGACAACATAGTATCAGAGCACTAGGTTCCTAGGGTCTCACGAGTCATGAGCAAGTCTAGTAGAGTCTCGCGGATCGGTACAGAGATGTCTGTACTTATCCTCGGGAGGTTGCAGGACTATTAGGAGTACTTCCCTTCTTGATTCCTTATCGTGTGATTTGATTCATATGAGGATTACACCTTTGTCTCATTCCTACTTAATCTTATGCGATGCGAAGCGCTTGTTATAAATCGAGAGTTGAAGAATTTTAATAGCACTACTAATGTGGTGCGGGTGTTTCTCCCATGGGGTTATTTGAGCTATTATCGTCGCCTTATGGAAGGATATTCTGTTGTTTTGGCTCAGCAACGGTACTTTTGAGAGCTCTGAGGTTAGGTACAAGTTTCCATGATGCTTATGAACGAATGTTGCACAGTAGTGATATGATGGTAGGATGATTGCCTACGTGTCGGGGCAGTGAATGACTTGAAAGGAGGTTTACCCAGTACATAATCAAGAGATTCAGTATTTTTATTCCCGGGAGGGGAAAGACAATCAGACTGGGGATGGTCAGGTGTGGGCTGGTTGAAGTAATGAGATTTGGTATTTGCAAGCGTGTGGAGCTTTCTTCTGTGATGGGGTGTCGTTTCCCTAATTGAACGTACGAAGTTTGTCGATGTTATGATCTGCTACAATTCGCCTTTGGGCAAGATATCGTGAAATAGTATTGGAGATGCAACTGTCGGATGTCGCAAGGTGCGGTAGTCCAGGATTGAATCAGTATTTCTAATGGTGAAAGTTCGATAAAGATGACCTTCGGAAAGGTTAAAAGCTAGCAGCAATTGTGTGTTCAAGTGCCACGAGTTAGATTTTTATTTAAGACAACCACTGAATATCAAAGGACGAGGAAGGACATGTGGGAAGCGTCAGGCGGTGTTCAAAAATTATAAAAAGGCCAGGTATATAAAGCGAAGGTCGAGTAGTCGATTGAGGGGATGAGTCCCGCCAAAGTAGGAGAGTGGCATAGTCGCATATGGGCTTTGCAGTGGGATGACCACGTGCCTTAAGGAGAGCTTGGAGTGATTGAGAATGTTAGTGATTGATGATTGGGGTCCACAGATTTAATTTGAAGTATGGGCTATTATGCGGCAGGAAATTTGATATAACGAAAAGGAGTTGTCTAAAAGAAAGAAGGATGCAACATAAATTCGAATTGGAAGTTGGTCGCCGCACATTTAAATGATGCCCAAGAGGGGTAAATGGACCTGTGCAGCTGGAGAGTGAGCTCAGACTCAGGATGTGTTATTGATGTCGTAATGATTGTACCCCATGCAGCAGCGTTGGAAGATGCCGGGGAGAGCTTTTATAGGTGGGTTACCCAAGTGAGCAGGTTAGCGGTCGCGGGGTTGGCGAGGCTTCTGCAAAGAATTATATCGGTTATATAGCAAAGGGATTGGTTGTGCAAATGTGATTGATGAGTCAGAATATAAGAAGGAGTTTTACAAAAAGATTTAGAGAACTTTGGCGATTGACTGCGCAGGGTTATGTTAATAAGAGATAAAGAGGACAGGTGACTTCCAGGTTTGTGAAATGATGGCTTCATGCTAAGTGGGAGAGTCCCACCACTTATGATTGGGTTGCATGGTTAACTACTTGCAAGATTTTTAGCTATTAGCATATCGATGGGCTATTTCAGCTACGGTAAAGAGCCATAAGTGGTAATTTGAGCAAGAAAATATTAAAGGCGGGCTATCGTTGGACTTATTGGCCCATGTTCAGACTTGGAGGAAGATTCAGGATTTTGTTTTGTATAGTTGCGGGTTCCAAGGGAAGTGTTTTAGTGGGTTCTTCACTGAGGGGGTATTCAAGTGATGGGAGACTCATGGAGTTGATTATATTCGGGGCCAGGTCAGAGCGGGTGGCTCTCAGCAATGGCCCTAGTGGATTCAAAGAGGTCAAGTGTGGTGCCTAATGATTTCGAGCCTATAGACACAATTAAGAATCAAGCTTTTTAGCAGCTTATGAGAAGTTGCCCAGAATGTTCAATGATATTTTAACTTACAGTGTAGCATTTGAGAGATATGAAATGGTTCATGGGATTTAAGACAACATGGTCTCATGATTCAAGGCCACTCGAGATGAGTGCAGATGGAGTATGTTATGTGTTGGATGGAGTTAGTATTATCTCTAAGGCAATCCAGGATAAATTGGAAAAAGGTTGATTGAAAGGCCATAGTTGAAATTGGCATATTGGTGTTAATGATGAGTTTCCTTCAGCGTGATCAAGTAATGCAAGTGATTGCGACGGTAAGTATCAGGCTTGTCAGCCACCGTAATTGGTGTTATTCAGAAGCATTCTACTGTTAGGGCTTGTTATGTGGAAGCAGATTCCGGAAGGACTATGGTGGCTTAGACTACTACCAAGATGTTCGCATATTCTACGGTTATAAGAAATTTCCTGTGTGCTGCTGTGTTTCTCCTGAAGTGAGTTCAGTGAAAGGCTTTTATATGATGAAGTGTTGACCTATTAGTGGTTCCGGAGTTATGATAAAAATCATGTTCTAACGTGTGTTGGCATGTTGGGTGCAGTGAGTAGTATGGAATTTGGAGTGAGAATCAAGGTTGCAGTTCGGTGCGGATAAGGATGTCGGAAGCTCGGATGAGCAGGAAGGGAGTTTTGATGTTTAAAGTAAGTTGGTATTGTCTTCAGTATCACCTGAGATTGATGTTTTGTAAAAAAGGCTTGTATCATGGTTAATGAGTCTTGATCGCTTTTCAGCGTTAGTGCGACCGGTGGTTTGGAGGTACGACCCAGTTATTTGTTATAGTAGGTTGTGGGAGTGTGTCCCACAGAAAGATTGTATAAGTATGACATGTGGTCACTTGATTGATTAAAGATTTAACCCCAGTATGGAGATTTGTGATGATTTCGATAAATTGAGAATATATGCCTGGAGGGCACTCAGTTACTGAATTATGGTCTGTGGATGAGTACTCCGGTTATGACGGGTGTTCCTGTGTGTTATGAGAAGAGGGAAATTAGTATGGGCCTTCGAAGGGTTATTGGCTTAGTTTGATGCGTTCAGGATCGACTTAAGGTCGGTGGATGGATATAAATGTGGATATGGGCTCTATGTCAGGCCAATTATGTTCATTTCAGCAAAGCGCTTCTTGTGGAAGAATGGTCGAGGTGTTATGTAGTCGTTGGCAATTTCATGTAATGATGTATTGTGCCGTGCGAGTTGTGAGACGGCTTGGTGAATTGCTTATGTGATGATGATCCGCGTAGAAATGATGTTATATGAGCAAAATGGCTCTTGAGATTCAGATTGTATATCGCACCTCAGTTGTGCTTGAATTTTGTAACTTATAGCGCTATCTACTCCCTCAGGGATGGTATTATGCACCTAGCATGCTTGTGACCGAGATTCGGTATTTTACTTTAAAGAGCAAATTTAGCTCGACGTGCATCTCCTTATGTGGGATCTATGTGTGGATCGGGTGGCACGCCGCCATGGGTATGTTATTTGGATCGGGTTGCGCACCGCAACAGTATGATGCTGAGTACAGTTCCCTATATCTGCCTTTATGCGTTTTGTTTCCTATATTTGGAGGAAGGCTCGTATTAGCTGTGAACCCGCATCACATGTATGATTCGCGAGCGGGGTGTCTATTTAGTATGTTGCCCGCGTCACAGGTATGATTCGCGAGTAGGGTAATTGGATCCCCTTCTCATAGTTCATTTTTTTTCTTCCTCCTTGTACCGCGTTCGAATCGATAGCCTATTGGCATATTGTGGAATCATTTGAGACTTTTGATCATGTCTGAGGTGGCATATTGCTTGAGTAGTTCGTACTGGGTGAGACGAAATTATTGGTTTTAAGATCCGTGGAATCCGAGTATATGAAGTACATTAAGGAGCTAAGGCCATTATTCGGCCCAGAATGCAGTGATGGTTCTTGATAGGAGTATAGACCTAATGATTTGTTGACTCAGCAGTTGATTATGAATTTCTGCACGTCTCTTCTGTCGTAGTGGTATTGTAAAGGTTAGAGTAAGACCTGGGTATGTCATGGGATGCAATGGGAGTATTAGATTAGTATGATTTTGACTAAGTTGATCAGAAAAAGGTTATTGTGGTCCGGCGAATAAAGTGATGCTAGGGCGAACTCAGCAAAGTGCAGCCATGTTTGGATAAAGCGTGAAATGATTAATATGGCGATCTTAAGGTGGAAACAGGTCGGTCATAGAATTTCGGATATTGGAATTGACTTTAAGGCGTATCTGCTTGAATAAAAGAGAATATCTTCATAATTAATCGAGCTAATGTGCTCAAATGAGTTGTGGTGGCACGGGAAGGTGCATGAGAAGTTAAACAGCGATTTCAAACCGCTCCAGTGTAGTTCTCAGCACGTTCGAGGACGAACGTATGTTTAAGTGAGAGAGAATGTAACGACCCGACCTGTCGTTTTGAGCCCTAGCGCTTCGTTCAGCAGTCTGAGTCTATGATCAGCTTCATTTAAGGTATTACGACTTGTACGCGTGGTCGGAATTGAGTTTCGGGAAGTTCGGAGCTAATTTGGAAAGAGAATTCTCATTTCGTAGGCTTAAAGTTGGAAGAATGAACTAGGATTGGAATTTTAAATAAACGACCTCGAAATAGGGATCTGAAGGTTCCAGCAGGTTCGTATGATGATTTCGGACTTGGGCATATGCCCGGTTCGGGTTTTGGATAACCCGGGAGTGTTTTGGCGCCTATTGAGGAAGTTAGCATTTTAGAAGAAATTTCATAAGTTTGGCTTGAAGTGCATTTCAGTGTTATCGATGTCCGTTTGAGATTCCGAGACTGCAAATAGCTCTGTATGGTGATTCTATAGTTGGGAGCGCGATCGGAAGTGAATTCGGAGGTCCGTAGGTCATTTTGGAGTCATTTGGCTAAAGATAGAAATTTGGAGGTTTTTGAGAAGTTTGACCGGAGGTGGACTTTTTGATATCGGGGTCGGAAATTCAGAAAGTTGGAGTAGGTCTGTAATGTCAAATATGACTTGTGCGCAAAATTTGAGGTCAATCAGACGTGATTTGATAGGTTTAAGCATTAAAAGTAGAAGTTGGAAGTTCTAAAGTTCATAAAGCTTGGATTGGGGGTTGATTCATAATTTTAGTGTTGTTTGATGTGATTTGATGCCTCGATAAAGTCCGTAATGTGTTTTGGGACTGGCTGGTATGATTGGTTGGGCTCCCGGGGGCTTCAGGTGGATTCCGGGTGGCTAACGAACCGGAATTGGGATTTTTGGACAGCTGAAGGATCTAGTTGCTTCTGCGGTGGGTCAACCACAGAAGCGGCCTCGCAGAAGCGGAAAGGGAGCCACATAAGCAATTTTTGGTCAATGGCTCGAGGACCGCAGATGCGGTAAAAGTTTCACAGAAGCGGGACCGCATCTGCAGAAGACTGGTTGCAAAAGCAGAGGAGGGCGAATTGGAGTGGACCGCAGATGCGGTCAGAGTTCCGCAGAAGTGGGTCCGCATCTACCGGAGGCTTGGAGCAGAAGCGAGAAAGGGGTGGCCCAAGGAGGACCGTAGATGCGGCATTGTAACCGCACCTGCAGAACTGCAGAAACGGTCAATGAACTGCAGGTGCGGAAATAGCTGGAGGCACAAGGTTGTTTTAAACTCGGGGTTTGGTCATTCTTCTCCCATTTTCACTTGGCATGGGAGATTCTGGGAATCTTCAAGAGGGTATTTTCGTCATCAACAACAAGGTAAGATATCCCCACCTATTGTGAGTTAAATACATCAATTATGTATGAATTTAAGCATGAATTGTGTAGAAAAACTTGGGGTTTGAGGGAAAAACCTAGAAATTTATATTCTTGGAATTTAACCACGATATTGAGTATGGAATTTAATGAAAATTATATATTTGAGTTCCTAAGGTCATGGGTAATCTTTATCTTCGAAAAATTTAGGATTCGGGCACGTGGGCCCGATGGCATTTTGGTCAACTTTTCGATCGGAGTTAGGAATTGCTATAAATTAGATTGTAATGAATATTGGAGCATATATTAATGGATTTGCGTAACCGTTGGTTAGTTTTGGAGCGTTGTGCATCAATTAGAGTCTTCGGAAGGGCGTGGAATATCGGTTATGGATCTCCGGAGTGAGGTGAGTCTCCTTTCTAACCTTGTAAGAAGGAATTGTCCCCATAGGTGAAATAATTGATTATGTGCTCCTATTTGTGGGGGATACGTACGCACGAGATGATGAGAGTCCGTGCGTAGCTACTATTATGCTATTGTCCGGGTAGTTAGGACCCAAAAGCATGCTATATTTGGATTAATTGTAAGCTCATTGATAGCTTGGATTGCTTAGATCGCATTGAATTAGTAAATGATTTCAAAAAGGATTAAACTTTAATTTCTTAAATTGTTAAAAAGAGGATTGGCTTTTTATTGGACAAATGCTCCCTGATAAATCCTTAGTTGGCTATTTGAGCATGTATTTTTATGTGAGCCTGCATCGCATGATTGATTCACGAGCAGGGTGATTATTTATTTTATGTTGACCGCGTCGCATGGATAATTTGCAGGCGGGGTAATAGATGCATCTATGGTTCGAGCCGTTAGACTCTCGGCAGTACATAGTTTACATTTCTGTTGGAGCGGGTCGTTGACCTCGGCATGATGTATTGTCGCTTGAGAATTTTTAACTATGAAATTGCCCTTCGTGGCTTGATTTAAATTGATAAGATAGTGAAAAGTAAACCTTGAAAATCCCTCATTATTTTTTGAAGGTGTTTTACCTGTTTTCCGGCTTTGTGAGTTAGAACTGCTGTATAAAATCCCTGATTTCCTCACACTTTTAGTATATTATTATTAGACCACTAGTAAGTGTCGAAGTTGACCATCTCGTCTCTACTTTTTCGAGATTAGGTAGGATACTCATTGAGTACACGTTGTTTACGTACCCATACTACACTTCTGTGCATTTTTGTTGTACAGGTATATGTAACCCTAGTGGCCTGCTGGGCGTAGCAGCGCGGATGATTCTGGGACTAGGTGAGTTGCATTATTCGAGGTGACCCGCAGCTAGTATAGTCCCTTTCAGTATATTGTATTTATTTCTTGTCCACTGTTTTAGATGGATGTTGTATTTTATTTCCTTATCTGTAGAAGCTCATGCAATAGTGACACCGGGTTCTGGGAGAATTTTTGGATTATTCAGTATTAAGTCTTTTATCGACTTTATGTTTATTTTTGTAAAATTTTTATTATCTAATATTTAACGTATAAGAAAAATAATTTTTACAAATACCAAAACTGGAATTTAATTATGCATTCTTTATTGCCTTGTCTGACAGCGGTGTCCGGCGCCACCACGACCCTTAGTGAATTTTGGATCGTGACATTTACTTTAGCAAGGGTTATGACATATAGACATTTTGAATCATGACATTTGACCAGTCGTTTTTCTATATATTAGAAGAGTTGGTTTCGACATGGCTACTTACATGTCTTTTAATTTTTGTTTAAGGGCATTTTGGACCTTTAATAGAATCTAATAAAAACGTGTCCTTTTACATCCAAAATTGAACGGCCACCACATCATTTCTTGCACCCAATTCACTTTTTAACTGAACACGTGTATGTGTAATTTGAGATTGACAATAAGCAGGGAGCACGAATAGACTGCTGCAATTCATTCTTTCCTACTTCCTTCTCTTCGCCGCTTTCTATGCTCTGTTGCTTCTTCGCTACAAACCCAAATTCATCCTCTTGAATCACTTTATTTATTTAAGAGTTAGACTTCAAGACTCAAAGCTTCTGCTTGCTATTAACTCTCAAAATTTTGGTTTTAACGCCTAATTGAAGCTTCTGCTTGCTACCAAGTTTTTCGATAGGTATGTCCATAATTCTCTTTACCTGAAGCTTTATATTACATATGCTATAGCGAATTAATTATCTACTGCGGTATAATTGAAGGACATCCGAATTCTGATTTGGATTTTTGATTTAACATAATAGGGTTCAAAATTTTGGTTCTTTCAGCTGATAGTTATTTCCTTATTTGCGATTTCTGGTTCTTTAATGATAATCGTGTTTGGTTAAAGAACAATACTTGATTTATTATCCTTGGATTGCATGGAAAGATTGACCGTCCAAATTTTAGCATGTATTTTGATTTTTACTTTAACCAAAATAAATATTTCTACCTAAAACTTCTTATTTCGAGTTAATTTCATACACATACAAAATTTACTGAAGGCTATTGTAGAATTTTCTGAGCCTTTCCCTCTTTTGTTAACCCCTTTTTGCTAACTATAAAATCTTGATGTTCCAAATGCTGGCGACTATCAATGTTTAATATCAAGGAAGGGGCCACGTAATATTCTTTTTTATAATTATGCCTTTTCTGTGCTGGTAGAATATTTTTTCTCCTTGGCAGTGGATTATGTCTTTGTCGCAAGCAGGGCATGCGAGTGGAAGTTTATATATTTCAAAAGCTATAGGTATTCGTGTTTGTTTGTGGAGCATTAATACTGTTTTTGAAAAGCTAGCCATCATGAAATGCAATTTGGAGCTTCACTAACGAAAGAGAAGTTGTTATTAGGATAAAAAATTAAGCGGTAACGACTCACACTATAACTAACTATTGCAAATCAATATGTGGTAATCATCTTGTATCGAGAAGGAAAAAAAAGTTAGTCAAAATCAGTTATGAAAATTTTCTACAAAATATTTGTATAAAGCAAAGGTCGTTGTAACTAAATTTTGTATTGAGAAAAAGTAAAGGTAGACAAAATCACTTATAAATTTTTTTTCGAACAACCTTTGTATAAAGCCTCAATATTTGTAGCTAAATCTTTAGTGTATCTGATGAAAAGATACCTGATCATTTGTAACATGGGCATGTAGAACATCATAAAAATAGAAATCATGCTTCTCAATATAAGTAGTAAAGTCCACCTTCTATAAACGAACCAGCCATCAATTCCTTCCAAATATTTAGAGGCAGAGGCGGAGCTAGAATATGAACCTTATGGGTTCGAGATTATAATCCTTTTAAGCTGCTGGGTTCTAAATTAATAATTTATATATATTTATTGAATTTCTCAATACAAATACAAATACAAAGTTTGAACAAAAGCTATTGATTCCGATCGAAGCCACGAATAACACTATGGCTCCACCCGTGTTTAGAGGTTAAATTAAATTTATTCTTAAAAATTGATAGTAGATATTAAAGTTAAGTCAGCATGAGCTTGTTGATAACCTTCTTAATTTTAACATAACTTTTCTATAACATTGGCCTCCCTCGGACTTCGAGAAAGTTTGATTCAGTTTGGGTGATTGTTGATCGGCTGACCAAATCCGCGCACTTCATTCCAGTATGTACTACTTATTCATCACCAGCTACATCTGAACAGCCTAACTCAGACTTAGTGTCTAATAATATGAGATTGAGCCACTTCCGAGATCCAGATTTCCAAGCCTTCTCTCATCTAGGGTGTTTAGTTTGATGGGCTTAGTTCCCCTGGAGGTTTTTGCCGAGTCCCTTTCCAGGCTCGTATCCACACCAATTCAGGATACCTTCGATCTTATTATCCCATCACTTATCCTTGTCTACAGCGTTGACCCTTTCGATTTCCTCTAGCCAAGATTCTCTCTCGATATCTACTTCTTCAAAGTTATCTTCTTGTGGGAACTCGCTCTCTTCGTCGAGTTGAGGTTCTTCTTGAAAATTGGCCATTAATTCGTCCATTCTAGCCTGCAATCAATGCACCAACTAAAAAGTAACACCTCCGTTCTTTGGGAGGGCTCCCTACTGCAACAACTGAAAAGTCACCCAACATAGTACCAGCCTCTCGGGCTCAGTATCAATCACTCAGCATAGTATCAACCCCTCGAACTCAGTATCTGAGGGTGGAGAATTTGATAGTCGAGGATGGAAATTGGTCTTTAATGTTGTATATATCTGGAATAGAAACCCATTTGGTCCAAAAGTTAGACCTTAAAAACTATAACAATAATGAAGAGCATAACTTTTAGTCTTACCCATAATAGGTTCCTTTATGGTCTTTGACAAAATGAAAAGATTGAGCCACAAACCAAGAAAATAGTATGAGTATTTATTTAGAAGCCAAATAAAATAAATATCACACAATAAGGATAGAGTTAGTACCGGTTTAGCTTTGTGAGAAGTTGACTGGCATAGTTACGACCGGTTGCGCGAAATACAACAGAAGTAGCCGTCCTTGGTATAAAAGTCTCAACAACAATCTCTGTTCCACAAAAATATGTTGATCTATCAGTAGTACAATTTGTGGTGTTTTCATGTTCTCTGGCCTTGTCCAATATTTATGATCTTTCACTGATCTCCAACCTTAAAAAAATGCCCGATTAATTTTTTAACATTTAACATGCATATGTTTCTAGAGAAAGTTAGAATTAAATTAATTTTTCAATATTCTTGAAAATCATTGAGACTAACATGAATGTAGGAGCGATTACGCTTGGAATTGGATTTCAAGAAATAATCAATGCCCGATTTGATGCCAAATTGAAAAAATTTCAGATCACTATGAATTGCATTACAAAATCAAACTTTTGATTTTGTAATGCAATTAGTAGCCTGTTACTTTTTTTATTGAACAAATTATATAAGTAATAACGAAAGAAAAGAAAAGTAAGGAGTGAAAGGAAGAAAGAACTAAAAATTCGTTTCCCTTTCTAAAAATTTAATTAATGTTTTAGAATTACAAATCATTGAACTTACCTCATGCAGAATTGTTGAGTGGTATGCGAACAAAAGAGAAAGAATTGGAAGCTTATACCGTAAAAGTGTGAATCTGATCTGAAAAATCATATTACTCGAACTCCGACGAAGAAGGATTAATGGGTTAGAAGTTGAGATCATGGGGCAACATGGGTGGGTTGTTTGAAGCGCAACTCCCTTAGAGTTTAGAATTTTAGATGGAAAGTCACGCGTGAATGAAGTTGATTCCTTGTTGGTAACTTCCAAAGTTTTATTCCTTGTTAGTAAATTTATTTTTAATGAAAGTTAAAAAATTGATATTATTTTTAAATCTCCACAATCGCAACTTCCAATTCCTGAATTCTATTCCTTCTTGGTAACCTGCTCATGTATTATTCCTTGTTGGTAAATTATTATTTTTAAAGTAAAAAAATTTGATATGTTATTATTTTGAAATTCAAATTCAATAGCGCATGGAGTTTTCTTGACACGACACACGGCGAATTCTTTCTTTTTAATAATAGATAGAAGATTGTAACTATAATTAAAGTAAAAACATAAAGACTTTGACTTGAAACAGTATTTCAAGAGAATTATAATCGTTGCCTTGTCTATCTCCTTATTATTAGGAGTTGTAACTATAATAATTAAACGTAAACATTTAAGATAATTGATTGATTTTTCTTGACTAAAAAAAAATCTAATTTCCAATTCTAAAATAAATAAAATAACTGCCCAACATGGGAGGCAATATCTATTACTCCATATGAATAATTTGTTCCCCGCGGTTTTTACCACGATCAAATGGTGGAGTGTTTTTTCTTCTTTTTTTTTTGCTTTATTACTATTTCTACGCAAAAAGTTTTTTGATGAATTTTTAGGTTTATAATAATAATAATAAATTAAATAAAAAACTAATGAAAAACGTGGGAGTTTGGAATTGGAATAATTAATTTTTTTAGTTTTCAGTATTAAAAAGTATTTGCAAAAAACGTGGGACTCCATGTTAATAACTGAATTATTATTAAATTTGTAATTTGTTTTCTATTTTAAAATTTTTTGAATGTCCAAAAATATTGGAGTTTTGTCTTAAAATATGACATGTGTTGATATTTCGTTTTGACACTTGGCATAATTTCATGGGTATGCTTCTCCTATTCTATATAGATAGATTTTTATCCAGAAATTTCTTTAAAAGAAAAAGGAAGAGTTGACTTACATTGGGGCTAAAAACACCATAAATGACTCAATATTACCTGTAAAATAAAAGAAACAATAAGAAGTAAAGGTTAGTTAAGATTAATAAGTTCAAAATCGTAGTGACTAAGTTAATTAAGGTGCATTTACGTACCAAAGAGACCAAAAATAAAAGCTATTTTTTGAACAGTTAACAGTGATACTATTATTTTGTGAAGCTCTTAAGCTGAATTATACTTAGGTGGAGGATATACTAAAGGGATTTGAAGAATATTTTGCATATGTGATGCTATTTATAGTGGAGAAATAACCGCACAAAAAAAAATCAAAGAACAAAAATTTGGCAAATTAATATCGCAGTAGCCATGACGAGGAAAAAAAAGAATTCAACAAATTAATAAGTTATCATGAATGTTAAAGCATTGCATCTTAAATTTCTTATTGCATTGTAGGAAGTATGGAATTAAAACAAGATAGGCCCAAAGCCTTCTTTTCGACATTAAAAAAGTGATTGTTTTCTTAATAATGATATCGTTGAACAGAAAGAATAAGAGTATATCAATGCAAAAACGAAGAACTCTATGCAATTTGTAGTAATTATAGCTGTAATGCTATTGTTTAACGCCACCTTTAACTTCTTATTTTGCAGATGAATTAACCAAAAGTTTCTTCTTCTTTTTGCAGTTAAAAATTCCAGCACAATGTAATCAAATCTATGGACCCGACAAAATCAAAGATGATGTAGTGCCTCATAGAGACTTGTGTATCAAGGTATTTCCACAATAAATAAAAATGAAGCGTTTTTACACATCTTGTTATCCAACTATTCTAAGTCAAGTTTTCTGACCTTAGCATAAATCTGAATAATATTCAAGTCTACATGGGTACTTGAAGGACACTATAATGCTTAAGAGCCATTACGTGAAATGAAGGAAAAATACTTGCAGAGAAATATATGAAGTGGGTGTAATTTTTCTATGATTATATTCCAGTACATTTGGTTTATCTTCAATTTTTTGCCATTGCTCTCCGTTGGACTCGGTAATACATTGAAAAATTAGAAGAGCATGTTTAGAGCTTACTTTTTTGAAGGATCCGAGGAAATGCATTGAAAATTGCTTATCACCTGATCGAAAAGTATACTAAAATTGCTTAGTCCAGCAAGAGGTCTCTAAAAGTCTTGGAAGGGGAAGATTACCTTTTTGTTGTTCAAAAAAGTCTTGGAAAGGAATTTCAAAACAATTCAAAATTTCTATGGCTTCTTATTCTTTGCAGTAGTTGTTGCTTTGTCTAATTGAGACATTGAAAGCAAAGGATATATATGTTGTTGTGTTTTCAAATATATTACCCATTTGATTATTAACTTATGCTGCCCAGAAAAAGATTTCATTGGTCATTTGTACTTGGAAATCTCTACTATAGAGACTTCATCATTTTGCTCTGCTGCTTCCAATTTTCCTCTGCAGCTGCTCATGGGATGCACCGTCGCGCATTATCCATTTGGTATAGTTCATTTTCTGTGTTGCATCACTAGAGGCGAAGCTAGGATTTTAAGTGTATGGGTTCTAAATTACAAATGCAGGGTCTCAAAAAAAAATACTGGATTTTCTTCCACTGTAGATATGAAAATTTTCTTCTTAATAAGGTAAGTATAGCAGTCATGTGAAACATGACTCTATTCCAACACAAAGGCGGAGCAACTAAACTGGCAAAAATAAATGATCAAAAGAAAATAATCTAAAAAAGGCTCATTTCGGAAATAAAAATTGGGCAGGATTCGCTCAATCAAAGACAGTTCAATTCGATCTTAGCCGATCTAAGGTTAACATTAAAACTACATCACTCTATTGACTAATTTTTGAATCACTCTATTGACTAATTTTTGAAGATTATGACGATCTGAAGGTACTGAGTGATAGTGATGAAGCAATAAGGCAAATGAAAGAGAATATCGGAGTTGTACTTACACGAACGGCAGCGAAAGTCGGCAGAGAAGAAGAGTTCGCCGGAGAATTCAGACCATTTCGGTTTGAATTCCTACTGACAGAGAGAAAGGGGAAAGTAAAAAATGGAACGAAGAGTAGTGTTGATTATAATCCGACAGAGAAGCGCACAAGGCACAATAAAGTGCTTTCTACTACCTCTTTGCAGAACCTTTTACACAGCGCACAAGGCACAATAAAGTGCTTTCTACTACCTTTTGCTTTATGTAATAGTGCACTTTTTCCTTTTAAATTAAATACAATGAAAGGAATATTTTTTTTTCCTTGGCAGTGGATTATGTCTTTGTCGCAAGCAAGGCATGTGAGTGGGAGTTTATATATTTCAAAAGCTATAGGTATTCGTGTTTGTTTGTGGAGCATTAATACTGTTTTTGAAAAGCTAGCCATCATGAAATGCAATTTGGAGCTTCACTAACAAAAGAGAAGTCGTTATTAGGATAAAAAATTAAGCGGTAACGACTCACACTATAACTAACTATTAGCTAATAAAAGATAAAATATGTAATAAATAATTTTGGAATAGAAATGTTATGGTTAACCGTGACTTAAATAACAGGGAAGGGAGGGAGGTATGCCATACTCATATATGTGGGGGGAAAATGTCAAGCCTCATTCCCCCTTAATTTTAAGTATTTTAGATAAGCTGAAACAACTACTTGAAGCTCATTCTTTTGTGTCGTTTATGATCTCCCCTTAAAGCTCATAGCAACTTTGTTACGGGGAAGTCTTTTTATACTAGGGTCTAAGTTTTGTTGTTACTCAACTACTGTATCCTTTTTATATGTTGTTCATATTTCCTTTGAAGAACCATAATCTTGACACATAAAAATGATAAGCTATTCACGAAAGAAACAACAAACAAAATATTAAGTTATTGAAGCAGCAAACACACTTTCCATAGTAGTTGTGTTGTGTGTTATTTTGATTATATTTTTATCACTGTAAAAGCAACGCATCTCTCGCAACACATCGGTCCTACATACTGTTAAATAAAGGATCCATATACTATTTTTGTCACAGGTCTTTTTTTTATGAAGTTATTGGTTTCATTAATGGCATCAAGAAGATCCAAAATAGTTACAAAAGCAATGAAAATTGTTAGCTCCAATACCAAAAGACAAAAAGATCAGCTTAGTACTAGGGAGCTAACAAAGTTCAGATAGCTATCAGGAGAATCTACGGGGGCTAGATAAGCCCAACTAAATAAATACACTAGGCAAAAAGCTTTGAGAGACTGGACATCAGTTGATATCCCATCAAAACACTTTCTATTCCTTTCATTCCAGATAGTCCAATAAATGGCTGCAGGTATCATCTTCCATATTTTCCTGACGGAGCTATCAACTTTCCAAAGGCTCCAGCTCTCAAAAACTTCCCTGGAGTTTTGAGGCATGACCCATCTGAGTCCAAAAAGAGATAAAAATATATTCCAAAGACTTGCTGCGGCTGTGCAATGTAGAAAGAGGTAGTCACCTCTTTCTACATTCCTCTGGCACATAAAGCATCTATTAGCCATAGAGAAGTTCCTCCTGGCCAAGTTATCCTGTGTTAGGCAAGCTCCATGAAGTGCAGTCCATATTTTTGTCACAGGTCTTTTGCATCATATTTCGACAAACTCTCTGATTAAAAGGTAATTTATTCTGTCTCACTCCAATTGATATATTGTTAAGTATAAATATTGGGTGCTTACTTAAGGTTCAACTCATATACATTGTATGCCTTTACTAAATAATGTTGATCATGCAATTTAGTTGAATTTCAACTCTTGTTTTTGGTGTTTCTCAGCTACCCCATGCTTCAAAAAAATCATTAAAATTAGAAAAGATGCAGAGTTGTTATATAGGGATCGAATAAATGATGAAGCAGCAGAAGACAAACACGCTAACAAAATTTCTAGGCGCAATAAGTGTACAAACTTATGAAGCCTCACAAAAAGGAAGTAGTTTTAGCGCGTTGACGAGCAAGTAGAGCTAAATTGAACAGATGTTGTCTTTCCGGCAATTAGGTTATTGCCGATTAACCTAATATGTATCATCTTTCGAGACTACTATTATATCTACGTTATAAGAGGTTCATTTCTTCTATCTAAAACGGGTCAGAGGACTATACTGTAGAACCTTAGTGTGCAAATTATGGCAACTATCAATGTCTATTATCAAGGAAGGGGCCATGTAATGTGCTTGCTTTTTGATAATTATGTCTTTTCTGCTCTGGTGGAATAATTCTTCTACTTGGCATTGGATTTTTTGTCTAACATTATTTTTGCACTAGGGCTTCAACATGGTATGCCATTGAACTTGATAGATCATAAACTTGAGGTTGTGAGAGTGTGAATTTTAAAAGCCGATTGTTTCTCCGCCAGCCGATCATGTCAATAGAAATGTATATATTGTGAGAACTATAGGTATTTTTCGCGTTTGTTTGTAGACCTTCAATAATATGTTTATTTTGAAAAGCTAGCTATCTTGTTGTCAAGATGAAAAAATAAACAATAATAACTAATACTGAACCACCTATGAGTGTAAAAAAGTTTATATATAACTGTTAAAACATTTAGAAATAGAAATATTTTTGTTAATTGGGAATAGACAACAGGGAAGGGAAGTGTGAATTTTTTAGTTGCTAAAATATGCATCTCTAAGATGCTACAATCCTAAAAAGTCCGAAATTAGGCGTTCAAATCTGTTTCTACTGGTGCTTGCAATTTTTCTACTTAATGTCACATTTAAATACTACATTAATTTATTCAGAAACCTTAACAGTGCATAACGGAGAATATTTAAAGACCGTGGAGCATGTACATTGCATAATGTTGCATGATTCAGATTACTTTCACTTATATGGTGTGTTGGCAAAGGATTTGAAACAAGTTAAGTCAGCTTGGTAAAATCCCATGTATGCTCATTAAAATTCATAATGTGCTCCGTCATTTTCTTTTTCCTATAAGCTCAATAAAATTTGTTCTCTCCTGCATTCTGTTTTTGCCCCTCCTCTCTGAACTTTGGTCCGAATTCTTGAACATGTGATCCTTCAATAACTTAACAATGAAAATTATAATTCTACCTTGACTTTGTTTGTGCAGCGTGTTGCTTTGCTTGGAAGCTAACGAGGTATTAACCTGGAGTCTAAGTAAGTTTGCTTCGAGCATAAAGAGAATGAGTTTGTTTCCTCTTCATCTTCCACCTTTTTCCCAGTACTCTTGTACATAAAGATATGGGAATATGAAATTCTGCATCCTATAATCTGGTTCACATGGTGAAATAGTACTACAGTACTGGAGGAGAAGTTACAAGAAGCATCCAGACTTATAAAATTAAAAGTAAATCCATATCGAAAAGCCAAAATACAGTTGACGTGGATTTATTACCTTTGGTCCATATGGAACAGATACGTGGAGCATTCGTGTATTCTCATAAATTTTTTTACTGGCAGAAGTCTTTTGATGCATGCTAAAATTGAGTCTACAACTTTTTGAAAGCTATAGGGAAGCACAAATAGGGATGTACGATGGACAACGTCTAAAAGGGTATGTCAATTACGATCAGCTAATTTAGTTCTCTTCTATTCCTTTACTACGTTCGTTTTGCAAAAATGAAATAAGCTAGACTAACAAATAATTAGTAAATGTACCAATATTTGGTCAAAGGCAGGCAAGAAAGGAGCCTAACCACAACATGGTGGTTGCACTATGTTCTTTTTTAGGAGATGGTGTGGCTGCACTACATTTTATCAATTTAAAAATTGTATATATGTGATCAGATTTACTCCCACAGATGAGAAGAATGTGCTGTTTAGCAACCACGCATCATCCAAGAATAAACATTTTGTTCCTATATATACGTAAATAATATTCAACCGCTATTATACAATGTAGTATTTTTTCGATTTGTTCTTTACTTATAAAATTTTATATCATAACAAAGTTATATAAAAATAAATGTTTCAGCTTCTATGTTATTGGGCCCGTGCTGGCACGAGCTATCACTACCTAGTATTTATATATGATCAATTCTATTGATAGGAAATTCAACTCTCTCTCCATAGTAGAAAATAAGAAGCCACCCCTCCTTTATACTCTCATTCTATCAAAGTCATGCGAAATAATTTTATTTGTAAGTCTACAATTGTAGCAAAATATCCAAAAAGTCATGGTTTAAGAAATAAGAGGAAAAGAAATGATAAAATCTAGACATGGTAAAGATTAATTCTGGAATATGTGATTCATGAATTGGAAATTGAAGAAGTACGTCTAGAATATGATGAGCTTGGATACACTCACAATAACAAAATTTTGAATCTTCCAAATCTAAATTTAAACTTGAAGAATCCTTCAAGGATATGTAACTCAGAAAATATAGAAACATATATATATATATATATATATATATATGAATTGTAATAAGTTATTTTAAAATTCACATGTAAAAATATTAATATAGTGTTTATGTACCTTCGATATTCAACTTTGTACTTTGAAATTTTTTATATTTATATCTATCTATATATAAATAACTATATCTATTTCTATCTATATTATTATAAAAGTACGAATGTTCTAAATATTAGACGACAAAAGTATCCCTAAAATATTAATCGCCTTTAATACCCTTAAATAACTAAAACATTTGTTTAATGAAGTAAGTTAAAGGTGGATGTAACTGTAATATTCAAAATATTATCAATTTGATATATATATATATATATTTTTAACCGTGGTTTCCGAGCATCACTTTGTGAACCCGACTAGTTACCTACCGGGTCCCGCTGTTTCAAGGCGGGTTCACCACGGAAAGTTCCACGGGGCCCTGGATGCGCGGCCAGTTTTTATTAATGCCTCCAGTGGTCCTGCGGGGGCTCGAACTGGCGTTCTTGGGGACTTTGTCCTCAAGGCCAGTACCAGTTGAGCTACCCCTCAGGGTTCAATTTGATATATTTAAAGTACAACTTTAGTTCTAATTGCAATACAGTGCCGATCAAAAACTCCTACAAAGTTGGTTCAGTTCTAATTGTGATATGAGTCAAATATCACTCTAAAGTTGCAAAATAGCTGGCTTGCCGACATGCTGCAGATATCTAATACTCTTTAAATTTGAGTTTGTATAGGATTTACATTTAATGCATGAATTCATGTACAAAAAGAATAAGCCAAAATTTTCTATAAAAGAAGCTATTATTTCACATTATTATCATAGATTTTTAGGGAAATATTAGAGATAAGTTGTGGTAATGCAATAGAAACAACAACAACAACAACAATAACAACAACCCAGTAAAATTTCACGAGTGGGGTCTGGGGAGGGTAGTGTGTACGCAGACCTTACCCCTACCCCGAAGGGGTAAAGAGGCTGTTTTCGAAAGACCCTCGGCTCAAGATAATAAAAAGAAGACAAAAGGAGAGGATATTAGATTCATCACGGAGATCATAGGAAAAATAGGAACATAAAATGTAGAAGAAAAATGCAATGCAAAAGTGGTGGTTAGTAAATGGATCCAACGTCGAAAAAGACAATAGTAAGACACGACAATGCCCCTAGCTCTCTTAGACAAAACCCTACCGGACTAGGCTCACAAAGGTACAAAGTAACGCAAGACTTAACTACCTCCTAGCCTACAACCGTAATACTCGACCTCCACAACGTCCTATCAAGTGTCATGTCCTCGGAAATCTGAAGTCTCGCCATATTCTGCCTGATCACCTCACCCCAATACTTCTTAGGCCGCCCTCTACCTCTTCTTGTACCTCCCACAACCAGCTACTCACATCTCCTTACTGGAGCATCTGGGCTTCTCTTTTGTACATGCTCGAACCATCTGAGCCTCGCTTCCCTCATCTTGTCCTCAATGGGAGCCACGTGCACCTTCTCCCGAATATCATCATCCTCCTATCCATCCTAGTGTGCCCGCACATCCACTTCAACATCCTCATCTCTGCTACTTTCATCTTTTGGATATGTGAGTTCTTAACAGGCCAACACTCAGCCCCATACATCATAGCCGGTCTAACCACCGCTTTGTAGAACTTACCTTTGAGTATCGTTGGCACTCTCTTATCACACAAGACTCCAGATGCTAACCTCCACTTTATACATCCTACCCCAATACGGTATGTGACATCCTCATCGATCTTCCCTCCCCCGTGGATAATCGAACCAAGGTACTTGAAGCTGCCTTTACTTGGGATAACCTGTGACTCAAGCCTCACATCGACGTCCACTTCCCTCGGCTCAGCGCTGAACTTACACTCGAGGAATTCTGTCTTTGTTCTGCTTAGCTTGAAATCCTTAAACTCAAGAGTGTGTCTCTAAACATCCAATCTCTCGTTAACACCGGCTCATGACTCATCAATTAGAACTATGTCATCGGCGAATAGCATGCACCATGGCACCTCCCCTTGAATATGGTGTGCTATCGTATCCATCACCAGGGCAAATAAGAGTGGACTGAGCATAGACCTTGGTGTAGCCCCATTTCCACAGGAAAATGCTCAGAGTCGCCTCCTACTGTCCTAACTCGAGTCGTAGCCCCATCATACATGTCCTTAATTGCCATAATATAAGGAATTGACACACCTTTTGCCTCCAAGCATCTCTAGAGAACTTCTCTAGGAACCTTATCATATGCTTTCTCTAGGTCAATAAACACCATGTGGAAATCCTTCTTTCTCTCTCTGTACAGTTCTACCAACCTCCTAATAAGGTGTATATCTTCTTTGGTGGAACGGCCCGGCATGAACCCAAACTGGTTGTCGGATACACCCTCACTTCAACTACCCTTTCCCATACTTTCATGTTATAACTCAGTAATGTGATACCCCTATAATTGTTACAGATCTGGATATAACCTTTGTTCTTATACAATGGAACCACCGTACTCCACTTCCACTCATCCGGCATCCTCTTGGCCTTAAAAATAACGTTAAACAACCCAGTCAACCACTCCCACACCTGCTCTTCCTACACACTTCCAAAATTATACTGGAATCTCGTCTGGCCCGGTCGCTCTACCCCTACTCATCTTAAGCATAGCCCCAACGACCTCCTCGACCTCGATATGCCTGTAGTGCCCGAGGTCACAGTGACTTTCGGGATGCTCCAATTCGCCTAGCACAATATCACGATCCCCTTTTTCATTCAGAAGTTTATAAAAGTAAGTTTTCCATCTCCTCTTAATATGGGCATCTTCCACCAGTACTCTACCATCTTCATCCTTGATGCATCTCACTTGGTCCAAATCTTGAGTCTTCCTCTCTCTCAACTTGGCCAGCCGGAATAACTTCTTCTCCACGCCTTTTTCCCCCAGTTCTTCATACATGCGACAATAAGCCGCAGTCTTAGCCTCCGTGACCGACATTTTAGCTTCCTTCCTAGCTACCTTATATCTTTCCATGCACGCTCGCCTCTCTTCCTCACCTATGCTCCCAACTAACTTCAGGTATGTCGCCTTCTTCGCTTCCACTTTACCTTGGACTACTGCATTCCACCACCAGTCTCCTTTGTGCCCTCCAGAGACACCAGTCGAGACCCCTAACACCTCTCCCGCAGATTCCTCTATGCAGTCTGCTGTCGCTGATCATATAGTGTTCGCATCCCTACTGCACCTCTAAGCTCCCATAGCTGACAACCGGTACTCCAACTCTTGGGCTTTATCCTTAGTCAAGGCTCCCCAGCTGATTCTTGGTTTTCCCCGAGCAGACCTTTTCCTCCCCTTTAACCCAATACCAACGTCTAGCACCAAAACTCTATGCTGCGACGCGAGTGTCTCACTCGAAATCACCTTGCAGTCCTTACACAACCCGCTGTCACACCTCCTGAGAAGGAGATAGTCAATCTGGGTCTCCGTTACCGCATTTCGAAAAGTAATCAAATGCTCTTTCCTCTTCGGGAATCTATAGTTCGCAATCACCAACCTAAAAGCCTCAGTGAAGTCCAACAGTGATGTACCTCCTCCGTTCCTCTCCCCAAAACCAAAGCTTCCATGCACCTCGCCATAACCACCCGCGGTCGCCCCAATATGACCATTGAAATCCCCTTATATGAATAGCTTCTTTGTAGGTAGAACCTGGCGCACAATCTCACCTAACCCCTCCCAGAAGCGTCGTTTAACCTCCTCATCTAGGCCCGCATGCGGCGCATAGGCACTAACAAAGTTCAGGGTGTACTCTCCAACTACCAACTTAATAACCATCAATTTATCATTTAATCGTCTAACCTTAACCACAGACTCTCTAAGTTCCCTATCCACCAAGATACCCACTCCATTCTTACCTCACTGGACTGCTGAGTACCAAAGTTATACCCCCCTGTATCCTTCGCCCTCGACCCTACCTACCTTGTCTCCTGGACACATGTTATATTGACCCTCCTCTTCTGGAGAATCTTCGCCAACTCTATAGACTTACTCGTCAGTGTACCCACGTTCCATGACCCAATTCTTAACCTATAGACACCTTTATCTCCCTCGCCTCCCGACCCACCCCTAACCCCTGCCCTACCTCCTGCCCCACCACTCGCTCCCCCGAAGACATGACTTTACTCGACCATCCC
>MU755563.1:83341-128908 GCA_026770625.1 Nicotiana glauca
CCCGCTCCCCCCGAGGATATGACCTCACTCCACCATCCCAGACCACAACCACTATACCTACAGCAAACTAAGGGAAAATTGCTAACACACACAAGGAAACAGACCAAGATAGACAAAGACAGGCTGCAACTAAAGGCGCACTAATACTGTGGATAAGCTAGTAGGAACTAGGACTGCAATAATTTAACTAACACAATAAAGGGCAAAGACAAACATGAGGTACCAACTCCCGCAAGTAGAACTTGGGAATTGTCTTGGTATATGCAACGTTGCGTCCACCTATCACATTCTTGTCCAGCTCACGCCGCCCCTCGTTGACCCTCGCCGGGGTTGTTCCTTATGTTTGCACACGCACGTACCACTCACCGCTGATAGCCACAGTCCCTAACCTGAAATATGCACAAAACACCACGAAGACAAACAATAGGGGTTGTCACCGCTACCACTGGTGAGGCCCCACCCGTAGCAAAGAAACGCAAAAATATTGTAATAAAACCTTAAATTATTTTTAAGTAAATTAATAATAAATAAATAACAGTCAAAAGAAGAACCCGATGGCACCGATAACGAGAATGTGTCTAAAATATATAAAAGATAATAATAAAATAACAATACCCATATGCCAAATCTAAGAAATTAAATTGCGGCTATAACACAATACCATTATACAACACACGATTAACAGTGAAACAAATTTAAACAAAGTTTGTTTAAGACAAAGTGCAATGAGATAGGAACGTAGAACCTGGTACCCTCGACGGAGACGATGGTGGTCGTCAAAGAACTGACCGAGGTGGTTGGGTATAGGGTTACCTGGCTTGGAGACGGGTCTAGTTTGTGTGCCACCACGGCACTACAACCAGGTCTGAAACCTGACTGTGGTTATTCCCACTCACCGGCGACTGGTCCATGTCTCACCGGAGTAAGAGGGGAGAAGACAAAACGGAAAAGAGAATACTCCCATTGCAATAGAAAGAAGGTAAAAATTCTTTTTATTCTTACCTTCGAATTCAATCTTATCAGAGAATAAAAACATGAACCAAATGCTCTTTAAAAAATTTCCAAACACATACACTGTATCATCATGAATCAATCTTCAACATCATCATCACCTTCACTAACTACCTCATCTGCTATCTCCGATGGCAACATGAATCTTGATACAGATGAATCCCCATCACATCCTTATCAGTTTGTCAACACACCATACCTAAATACACTCCTCTCTCAAAACATTCCATCTTCACAGCTTACCCCAACTTCATCCTTAAACACTCAGTTAGCTATTACAGATGAAACGGAGGCACCTACTGATCCCTCCATTTTTATTCCATTAACCCTAGAAGAAAAAAATAGGATTTATGCTCCATGGAAACATGCAGTAATTATCAAGGTGTATGGACGTAAAATTGAACATCAAATACTAAGGCAAAAAATATATCCTTAGGGAAACCAATGTAAAATCTACCACTTATAGACTTAGGTTTAGGTTTCTTCCTCATCAAATTTCAAAAGGAGGAAATTAAGATTCATGCTTTGCAGGATGGACCTTGGTTTATTTTAAATCATTTTCTCTCCGTTCGTCAATGGGAACCAAAATTTATGGCTTCAGAAACGAAAATCAACTACTTAGCCATCTGGTTGTGTCTCCCTGAATTACCTACTGAATTTTATGATTTTCAGAAACTGGGAAATAAATTGGTAAATTACTCGCTGTTGATACTTGCACTTCTTCAACCACAAGAGGAAGATATGCAAGGCTATATGTTGAAGTCCCTTTGGATCATCCATTAGGAACACACAATTATATCTGAAATCACAAACAAAATATCCTTTATGAAGGATTAAATTCGCTATGCATTAAGTGTGGTCGACTGGGTCACAATCAAGGATCTTGCACTTATCAAATCCAGGATAACAATCCCACTGTTTTATCTCCAATGAAACAGTCTACTAATACAAACCCTAATTCTTCTACACTATCATTTCCATCTACTGAAGAATGGAAAACTATTCAATTTCCCAGGAAATCCAACCTGAAAATGACCCACTCCAAACCAAACCACCTTCAATTAGTGCCAGACTGCGTTTCTACTCCTACTCAACAATCAGGTATGCATGTGAATAACATAGAGGTGTCAACCACTCCCAACACCTTACCTTTCACTAATTTAACTATTACTAATACTAACCCTACTATTAATCATAATATTCATGCTAAACCATCTCCATCACCTACTTTTAATAATAATCAATTTGCTTCACTGTTTTCTAATGTCTCCACTACCGATAACTCCCTTACTAATCTTATTGAGCATAACAACTTAAACCATACAATTACCAATCAAGTGCTCCTAGTAAAAATTACCCAGACGGCCCAATTATAACCCACACATGCTCCAATACCTATCACTGCCCATGCAAACTGCCACGATACTCTACCCCACATGCAAAGACTATTACAACACTCAACCACATCCCACTCAGCACCCCAATATGACCTAATCCAAAATCTATACACTTATCCCACACATCCTCAAAATGCCAGCGTACCCTCCCCATCTATCAACCCTACTGTAGCTCTCCACTTCTACAATTCCATGCGCTATATCTCAATCTACCAGACAAACTCCAAATCATTTAATCAAACCGACCTTATCTACCACTGATGTAGCTTTCACTACAGTTCCAAATTCAATTCCGGAACACAGCATTTCCAATCCCTTATCATTTCCTCTAGACTTAAAAGATGTTTCCACATAACCTCAATCACTTACGCAGACAACACAACAATACAACCAGGCAAAACATTCATCGATTACAACACCATCAATCTCCATACTCACTTCCTCCCTAATATCTAATAATGGAGCCAAACACAATCATATACACCGTCAAACACCATATTCACCAACAACTACAGCATCATGGCTCGAGAAAGGCCTTCAGAATCATGCTCTAACATTTACAATGGAGGCCAACAACCAAGAAGCGGCAATTCTCATCAACAATCCAAAGGGATCTTGCGCAAATAGTGGCGGAGGGCATGTAACTAGGGATGTACATCTTTGGAAGGTACCACTGGTCTATGATGCAAGCCCCTTATCTTGCACCATACCATCCCCTACAACTTCCAACCCCAATCTGAGATCCCATTCATCTTCACCCCCATCTTCTTCAAATGCCCTTTTACCCCAATCCCACTCCTACAACACCCTAGATACAACCCTACATGGTTCCAAAGTCACACACGCCAATTTTGGAACCAGTCACACCTCCAATTCCCTCCCCACCACAGTATCCACCAAATCATCCAAATCCACTCGCACAAGACACAACATTTTAGCAAGAACTCGAAGCAGCAGTTGTTTACAGCAGGGAAACACGCCCGATTCATGCATGGCTAGATGGAATCAAAGTATTTGTCCAGAAGGAGGAGTACAAAAGAAAAATATACATAAGGTGCTCTCCAAATTTAATGACAGCATCCTTTCACCTCAGGCCCACAACAAATCCAGATGTGAGAAAGTATGCAATGCTTCTCTTACCCACATTACCTCTACGTCCAGGAGAGACCAACAACACTCTGGGGAATACAAGGAGCATCCAACTGCTCGATCCAAACAATAGCCATATGAATTTTATTATTTGGAATTGTAGATGAGCTCAATCAACTGATTTTAGGAGAAATTTTCGATTACTCCTTAATTACAATCATCCATCACTGGTTATTTTGCTAGAAACACACTATCAAAACCATCAAGCTTTAAAGGAAGACTTCAATTTTACTAGCATGATAGAAGTGGTTGCTATAGGCCAGTCTGGAGGTATTGTTATATTATGTCTTTCTGATGTCCTAAATGTCAAACCAATGGCAACCACTACGTAGGAAATCCAATACTATATTCAGGTAAACCCTTTTCCTTTTAAGTGGTTATTTACTACCATCTATGCTAGCAATGATTTAGGTAATAGACAGACATTATGGCAAAATCTTATGTGTGTATATGATAATTATAAAGGTCCTTGTATTATAGGTAGGGACTTTAATGAAATAACACATGCAAATGATAAATTTGGTGGCCTACAAATTAATAATTCACGATCTAATAAATTTTTAGACTGTATAAACTACTGCCATCTTGCTGATTTAGGTTATAAAGGAAGCCATTACACTTGGACAAATGGCAGGTATAATAAACATAATATTCTTGAACGTATTGATCGTATTATTGCAAATTATGAATGGCTAAGTCAATACCCTGAGGCACTTGCCACACATCTCCCCCGTACTTATTCCAATCACTGTCCCCTACTGCTACAATTACATCACTGTCCATTACCTCGACAAAAAATTTTTAGAGTTGAAACAATCTGGACTACACACCCTACTTTCCCCTCCATAGTTAAACAAGCCTGGATGGATAACTTACTGTTGCTACCAGCAACTAATCACTTCACTGACATAGTCCAAGAATGGAATAAATCAACATTTGGTAATATTTTTAAACGCAAAAGAAAAATATTGGCTCGATTAGGTAGTCTCTAATCATCTATAAACTATCTTCATAGCACTTTCTTACACGGTCTGGAAAGTCAATTAACAATGGAATTCAATCACCTACTTAAGCTTGAGGAGGATTTTTGGAAATTAAAGTCCCGTATTAATTGGTTAAATGATGGCGATGCAAATATAAAAATTTTCCATCTAACGATTATAAATCGTTGAAGACATAATCGTATAAATTCAATACAAGATCAAGGGAGTAATTGGATAACTGATCCATATATCATTAACAATAATATTACCAATTATTACCAAAATCTTTTCACTACACAACAATTTGCTTCAACTACAAAAAATTTAATATAGCCCTCTAATGTATTAACTTCTCAGGATCGTTTTTGTTTAACCAAACCCTTACAAGATTATGAAATTATCAATGCAATACACTTCTTTAAACCTTAAAAGCTCCTGGACCAGATGGTCTACACCCATTCTTTTATCAAAAATATTGGGACACCATAGGCAACTCCGTAAAATATTTTTGTCACAAAGTTTTCCTTGACCATCAAATCAATCCTTCTATTAATACAACATTCATTTGCCTCATTCCAAAAAATAAACATGCTTCTTCCTTATCTCAATATCGACCTATCAGTCTTTGTAATACTATTTACAAGATTATTACAAAAATAATCGTAAATAGATTAAAACCTATTCTGGAATATATTATTCATCCAATTCAATCTAATTTCCAGAAAAATAAAAGAGTTGCTGATAATGCCCTTATTGTCCAGGAAATCACTAACCGATTCCAAAAAATGAAGGGTAACAACTTAAATATGCTTCTCAAGTTGGATATTGAAAAGGCATTGGACAAATTAGAATGGTCATTCATTCATAATACCTTAATCACGTTAAATTTTCGCCCAACTTTTACTAAATTAATTATGTCGTGCATAACAACTACTTCTGCTTCAATTCTAATTAATAGCAAACCTACAGAATATTTCAAACCAACAAGAGGCATAAGACATGGAGACCCTTTATCACCTTATATGTTTATCCTCCGCCTGGAAATGTTTTCATGAAAAATAAATACAGCTGCTGATTATAATGCTTGGCTAGTACTCTCTCTTGCTAAAAAGGGACCTCAGTTATCTCATTTATTTTTTGCTGACGATATTATTCGCACATAAAAAATTATAGCTAACACTCATCAATCAATTGTTAATACTCTTAATCATTTTACACATCAATCTGGACAAACTATCAACTTTGATAAATCAAAAACAATTCTCAAAAAATTGCACAAACAATACAAGAACAAGTGTACTACAACTCTTCCACATGAATGAAGGGAAAAGGTTTGGTAAATATTTAGGATTCCCTATATTTATAAATAAACCTTCAAAAAGGGATTACCAATTCTTACTTGGAAATTTCAAAAATAAATTGACAGGTTGAAAAATAATTTTTTTATCAAAAGCAGGAAGGACAACTTTAATTTGTTCTACTTTAGACCGCCTCCCTAATCACCTTATGCAATATATTAAAATTCATAATTATATACTATCCTACCTCAATCGCTACCAACGAAATTTTCTCTAATGTACAACTCCACAAAAGAAAAAATTACATCTCATTAAGTGGACTACTATAACATAATATTTAGATCAAGGGGGCCTAGGGATACAAAACCTAGCTACCAAGAATCAAGCCTTACATGCAAGTCTTGCATGGAGACTATTTCAAACTTCCCATCAACTATGGGCACAAGTGCTCCTACATATTTATTTACGACCACCACACTTAATCAAAACACAAGTATCCTCCACTTGGCGTAATCTCATGCGAGGGTGGTCTTACTGTGGTTTAGGGTATAAATGGAATCTAACAACTGGTCAACATGTCAAATTTTGGTTTCATCCTTGGATCAAACAAAATTTCACAATTCACAATTACATAAATGGAACTCTCCCATGCCACGAGGAGAAAAAACTTGTATCTCACTACTATTACAATCACATATGGCATTTTGACAAATTACCTTTCATAATACCAAGTCAATTACAATCCATTATCACAGATATATATATATATATATATATATATATATATATATATATATATATATATACACCTTTCTCACCGATAACATATTATCAAATATACTGGGCCCTTACAACAAATGGTATCTTCTCTGTAAAATCTATCTACTACTCTCTAACGAATCACACAACTTCATAATACTCCTACAAGTGGATTTGGAAACTTTCATGTTGGCCCAAGAACAGGTGAAGTTTTGAAGATTGACAAAAGAACTCAGAGATGGACCAAGTCTATCTTGTAAAGCACAGTCATGATCAACCTGTACATGTGAGATGCACGTGAAGGATATAAATCTAACTGATCAAGAAGCGATATCTCCTGATCTGATCAAAAAGGTTGCATATTGGAAAGGAGAGAAAGACTCCTTACAGGAAGAGAACACATTTTAGGAAGAAGATAGTGTTAGAGTTTGAGATCATTATGAACTCTTCTACGATAGAAGAGTAGCAATTGAATCCCAGTCAAACTCTAATTACTAACCTATTAAATATCTATGTTGTTCTCTTTTACAGGTAATGCACACAAGCAGAAGTTAAACTTAAATTGAGAGCAAAAGAGCAACGTGATTTTGCAAGCAATTTACGTGTGATTCGAATGTGCAATCCTGAAGCTACTTGAATGAGATAGAAGAACTAGTTCCTTGTGTCTATCTTTTATTCTAGTTCAATTGTAGTAGGTGATTTTACATTGTACCTTTTAGTTTTTATAGAAGCAATTGTATTAGGTACCTAGAGTGTTCAAGTTAGAGTTAACTTGAAGTTTTCGCAACGGTTAAGGCTGTGTGCCACAACGAGATTAGAGTTAATACTTAGGTTTACAAAGAGATTTGTAAATATTATTTTGGCTTAGTTATTTTAGTGGAAGTTTGGGAAAATCCTTCTGAGTAGTAGGTCGTGATTTTTTCAACTTTTGAGCCAGGTGTTTTCCACATAAAATCTCTGTGTTCTTTATTTTCTGTATTTATTATTCCGTAAAAAGCAGTAGTTGGAACACCTAGAAGACCCAGGTCCTTCTATAGTTCAGATAAGCATAAATTGGGTACCACACAAATCACCCCCCTCTTGTTTGGTATTGACGCTTAAAACATCAATTGGCAGAGAAGGTTATCCTTGAAGAGGTTAATACCTTAGGAAAAGATCAAGATGAGTGCACCACCTGGAAACTGGAAGGGCAATCCATGGCTAGGCCTCCACTCTTTAATGGTCAGTACTATTCTTGGTGGAAGAACATGATGAGAGATCATATCATAGGAGAAGACTATGAACTCTGGGACATAGTCATTGATGTTCCCCTGGCGACTACAAAGAAGAATGCTGAAGGAGTGGACGTGCCAAAGACAAGAGATGACTGCACTGCTGGAGACTTGAAGAAACGGGAGAAGAATGCCAAGGCCAAGAAATGGCTTGTGTGTGGACTGGGTGCAGACGAATACAGCGGAATTCAAAGTTGTACCACTGCTAAGGAGATATGGGACACTTTACAAGTGGCTCATGAAGGAACTCCTCAAGTAAAGAGATCAAGAGGAATACTGCTATATTCTCAATATGAGAATTTCACTATAAAGGAAGGAGAAACTATCCAGGAGATGTACACAAGGTTCACAACACTACCAAATAAACTTAAATCTCTTGGGATAATTATCCTTGAAGAAGAAAAGGTTAAGGAAATCTTGACAAGGGTCTTACCAGTAGCTTGGGAAAGCAAAATCACTGCTATTTAGGAATCAAAGAACATTGCTACTGCCAAGTTGGATGAACTGATTGGAAACCTCACTGCCTATGAACTGAAAAGGCAAACCATGAAAATGGATGCACCCAATAAGGAGAGGAGTCTAGCTCTCAGAATAGCTGAAGGTGCAGATCTGGAAGATGATGAAATGTCTATGATCACAAGGGATTTCAAAAAGTACCTAATGAGAGGAAAGGATCAAGAACTGTCCTCAGTGGGAAATTGAATGGAAGAAGGAAAGGGCTGAACGAAGGAACATGAAGAAGGAACAGGTTCAACCCAAAAGGAACAAAGGATCAATAAAGGCTATGGTTGCTTCTTGGGGAGAAACATCAGATGAGGATTCAGAAGATGAAGCTGGAGATGAACAAGTACTTATGGCCATCGGAAAATCAGATGATGAACAAGATGTAAGTGTCCTTCATCTCAAAGACAAGATTAAATTTCTGTCTGAACTATTGCTGGACTTCATCGATGAGTTTGAAATAATTAATAATGAGAAGGAAGAGCTGTCTAGGGAGTGTGTGATCTTAAAAGCCAAGTGCAAAAATCTAGAATCTAGAGCTAATGAGATTGACAGTAAAAATGCTAAGTTGAAGAACCAGGTTCTTGAACTTGACACTAGTGTCCTAGAACTTAGGTCTAAAAATTTAAAACTAAATTAAGAACAGGTAAGAAAAAAGCTAATCTCACACATCTCACCTCATAATAAAACCTAGGAAAAATGAAGGATGAGTTGTACAGGAAAGATGAGCAGATAAGAGTCTTAAAAGAAGACCTAGGTGAGGTAAAGCATGAACTAGACAGAACGTGCAAATGGAATAAGGCTTCTGATGCACTATCCTGGTTACAAGAACATCACAGCAGCAACAAGAGAGGACTTGGCTATGGGGCACAAGCACCTAAGTGGGATCCCAAAAGCAAGTACCTCACTCTTCATGAAAACAAAATCTGCACATACTGTGGCAAGAGTGGTCATTACAAAAATGAATGTAATGCTAAAGAAAAGGCCAGACAAAAGAACAAAGCTTTTGTTCAAGAGAAAAATAGGCTGCCTAGGTGGACTAAAAGGAATTTGATTTACCCATTTGCCTATACAAAGGGACCCAAAATAGTTTGGGCTCCTAAGACTAACCCCTGATTTCTTTTTGCAGGTCCAAGTGAAGGGAAGTAGCTAAATATGGTACATGGAAAGTCGTTGCTCAAAACATATGACTGGAATCAAGAATCAATTCCTTTCACTTGAAGAATTAAAAGGAGCTAATGTTTCCTTTGGAAATAGGAAGAAAGGTGAGATAATTGGGTTGGAAAGATAAGTAAGACAGACTCACACTCCATTGAGAATGTCTACTTGATAGATGGCTTGAAATATATCCTAATCAGTGTATTACAACTATGTGACAGAGGTAACCTTGTAGCATTTACCTCTACCAAATGCTTTGTGATTAACCTTACCACTGACAAGATTGTTTTGCAGGGAAAAAGAGTTAACAATATTTACATTGTAGATTTGTCTACTCTTCCAGAAAATGAACTCACTTGCTTGAGTGTGTTGGACAATGATCCCCTCCTATGGCTCAAAAGAATTGGTCATGCAAGTCTGAATCAACTCAAAAAATTAATCTCCAAGGACTTGGTGATAGGGTTACCTAACATCAAGTTCAAGGAAGACAAAGTTTGTGAGGCCTGTGCAAGGGGGAAGAAGATAAGATCTTCCTTTAAAAGCAAGAAAATGGTAAGCACAACCAGGACGTTGGAACTGGTTCATATGGATCTCTATAATCCAATGAGAACATTGAGCAGAGCTGGTAAGAAATATGTGATGGTACTTGTTGATGATTATTCTATGTTTACCTAGGTACTATTATTAACATCTAAAGATGAAGCATTTGACATGTTTACTGTGTTTGTTAAAAAGACTCAGAAACAACTAGGTAATCAGCTTGCATCCATTAGGTTTGATCATGGAACTGAATTTGAAAATGCTAAGTTTTCTGAATTTTGTGATGAGCATCGTATAGATCATAACTTCTCTAGACCTAGGACTCCTCAACAAAATGGAGTAGTTGAAAGAAAGAATGAGACTCTTGAAGATATGACTATGGCTATGCTTCTTTCTAGTAAATTTCCCCACAACTTCTAGGCAGAGGCTATAAAACTGCATGTTATATCATAAATAGAAGCATGACTAGACCTCTTGTAGAGAAGACTCCCTATGAGTTACTTAAAGGGAGAAAGCCAAATATATTCCATCTTTGGGCATTTGGATGCAAGTGCTTTGTGCATAATAATGGAAAGGACTCCCTAAGTAAGTTTGATCCCAGAAGTGATAAGGGAGTATTCTTGGGATATTCTTCACATAGCAAAGCATATAAGGTTTTCAATAAAAGAACTTTGTGTGTAAAAGAAAGTGTATGTTTGATGAAACTAATATTCTTTCTAAGAGACAGGAACATGAAGATAAAGCCATTGGGCTGGCAAAATATTTGAGTGAAGTCTCAGCTCAAGCCAAAGCGGAACCAAAAGAAGGAACATGTGATGGAACGGGTTCTTCCATCTAGGGCAACCTGACAGGGGGAACTGATCAAAGAGGAACTGAAATCAATCCTCTAAAGGAACCTGTTCATGATCCTGTTCTTCAACAACAGAACATGGGAGAAACATCAAGCAGAAATTAGTTGGTTGTGAAACCTCACAAGTATCAAAGTTCTCATCCTATTGAGAACATAATTAATGATCCAACCTCTGGAGTTAAAACTAGATCACAATTAAAGAATCTGTGTGCTTTTGATGCTTTCCTATCTCCTATTGAACCTAAAAATGTTGTTGAGGCTTTGTAGGATACATAGTGGGTAAATGCAATGCAAGATGAACTCAACCAGTTTGAGAGAAGTCAGGTTTGGCATCTAGTTCCAAGACCCAAGGACAGATCAGTAATTGGCACAAAATGGGTCTTCAGAAACAAACTTATTGAAGATTTAACAATTACAAGAAACAAGGAAAGACTGGTGGTCCAAGGTTACAGCCAAGAGGAGGGTATAAATTATGATGAGACTTTTGCTCCAGTTGCAAGACTAGAGGCAATAAGACTCCTCATAGCCTTTGCAGCACACATGGAATTCACTCTTCATCGGATAGATGTAAAGGTGCCTTCCTGAATGGCTACCTAAAAGAAGAAGTGTTTGTTAAACAACCTCCAGGGTTTGAGAGCAAGGAATGTCCTGAGCATGTGTACAAATTAGACAAGGCTCTCTATGGACTCAAGCAGGCTCCTAGAGCATGGTTTGAACGATTGTCCAAATTCTTGCTTGAACATGGCTACAAAAGAGATAAAATTGACAGTACTCTATTCTTGAGAGAAAAGGGTAAGGATCTTCTTGTGGTACAAATATATGTTGATGACATAATTCTTGGGCAACCACTGACAAACTAAGTAAGGATTTTGCCAAATTAATGGGGAGTGAGTTTGAAATGAGTGTGATGGGTGAGTTTAATTTTTTTTGTTAGGCTTACAGATCAAACAAAGCCAAAATGGAACCATGATACATCAGTAGAAATATGCAAAGGAGCTGATCAAAAAGTTTAAAATTGTTGAATCAAAGGAAATAAATACCCCCATTGCAACTGCCACTAGATTAGACATAGATGAACCTGGTTCATCTGTTGATTAGAAGTTGTATAGGGGTATGATTGGTTCAATTTTTTATCTTACTGCCAGCAGACCTGACATAGTTTTCAGTGTAGGGCTTTGTGCTCGCCTTCAGGCTAATCAAAAGGAATCTCACTTAATTGCCGTCAAGAGGATACTGAGATATTTGAAAGGCACTACTGATCTATGTCTTTGGTACCCTAAAGGTAATAATTTTAATCTAGTATGGTATGCTGATGCTGATTATGCAGGTTTCCTTGTGGATAGGAAAAGCATCTCAGGTATGGCTCGTTTTCTTGGTTCATGTCTTGTATCATAGGCTACTAAAAAGCAAAATTCAGTGGCCTTATCCACTGTTGAGGCTGAATATGTTGCTGCTGCCTCTTGCTGTGCTCAATTGCTATAGATCAAACAACAGCTGATAGATTTTTGTATTGAAGTAGGTTGTATTCCTATCTTTTGTGATAACACTAGTTCTATAAGTATGACAAAGAACCCTGTTCATCATAAAAGGACTAAGCACATAGATGTTAGACACCACTTCTTAAGAGATATCTATGAGAAAAGATTGATTTCTATAGAATTTTGTGCTACTAACAAGCAAATTGCTGATATCTTCACTAAAATACTGAGTAGAGAAAACTTTGAGAGGAACATGTTAGAATTAGGGATGATTAAGATCACCTAATAGGACCAGCTCAGAATGCACAATGAAAATAAATTGAAAAAAATGAATTTATTTTGGCTAGGAAATCTGAACTTGTGTAAGTATCTAGATTAATTTCTACTCAGTTTCATACTGTAATTAGTATACTCCTGTGACATGTGTTAATATGAATCACTGATCTCTTACAAAATTTTCTCTATTATGGCAAATTGAGGCTTGTTCAAGAGAATTCTAAATGAAGAACATGGTTCATCAGTATAGGTTTATCTGAAAGCTAAGGTATGTTTTCTATACTCTGCACAATTAGAAACGTAAATATTTAAATCATGAGTAGAAGTTCTAAAATTGTTCAACTTCTTAGAAAATTCTATCTGTTAGCCTTGAACCAGTTCCGTCCACCTTAGAACTCTAAACCACAAATTTTCCCTAGAATCTAGAGAAGCTTAACCGCTAATTCAAACCTGAAATTTCAGGTTGATTAGACCTCTAATTGACCACTATCAATACTGCCATTATCCATTAAATGTGTATTTTTTTAAATACCATCATTATCTCCTGCCATCTTCATAATCCCAAACTGTCTAAAACTCCCTCTTCACTTTCACTTGCTTTCTTCTCCAAAAATTCTAATTCACCTATTCTCTCCAGAAATCAATGATAATGTCAAAACCACAAGACAACTCTGGAACTCCTCCACAACCCACTCCCTCTGGTTCATCTTCCTCTCCTCCAGCTAGCACAACTCCAAACCCAGGCTACGAAGGGTAAAAATGCTTGCTCGAAAAACAATGGCTTCTGGGCTCTTTCAAAGAAGTTGAATACAAAATTAAAGGCAAGCTAGGCCCAAGACTCTGAGTCTAACTCTGATTCTGAGTCGTACAAGTCAGCTAGTGAGGGGGAAGAAACTGGGTCTTCTGACTTCGAGAAGGCTCAAGATTCCTAGGTAATTTTGTCTGTGTCTGAGAATTTAGAAACTAGGTTTTCTGGTTGGGCCAATCAGGGATGTAGAATTACCTGGAGTAGGTAGGAGTGGTGGTGAAAATAAATTTGCAAAAGAAAAAGAGAGAGAGGGTGCATATGGTGAAGAGAGGGGAAATGGTAAATGAGTGGTTGATCATTCACCCACTGATGGTTTGTCTCTGTGTGTGATCTATGGAGTTGAACAAGAACATGTAGAAGAGAGTGGAAAGAAGTTAGGGGGAGTGGTTCTGGTAAAACTGCTGAAAGGTTGGTTAACTTAAGTTCACAGAGAGATGAACTTGGTTTATTAGTTAAAGAGACCCAAGTAGACCTCTTGAAAAAGGTTGGGGAGAGTTATGATCCAAAGAAAAGAAGATCTACCACACCAAAAGCCCCCGGTGCTCCTAAACCCTCCCAGAAAAGAATGTCTTCATCCCCAACAACTACTGAATTTTCATTGCCGAAGGGTAGAGCTACAAGAAGCAGGGTGATGCAGAGTGAGAGTGATCTCCAAAAGGCTCCAGCTAAGAGTAAAAAGAAAAAGATGGCTAATGGAAAAGGGAAGGTTGCAGATCCCTCAGAGGCTGTGGAGGTTGAGGAGATGGAACAGGTCCATCAGAAGGAAGTTCAACTAGTGGAGGTTGAGACCCCCAAGACAAAAAAGCCCAAGACTTCTTCCAAGAAGTCTTCCTCTGTGTCTGAGGCTGCTGAACCTTCATTAGCCAAGAGGACAAGGTCTGCAGTGAAAAGTAAACGAGTGAGATTTTCTGAAAATGAGGAATGGAGTGGAGAAGAAGAAGAAGATGAGTCTGTTGGTGAACAAGACAAGCTTGCCATGTTTGGGAAAAGAAATATTTTGAAGGCTAGACTGCTGAAAGACCTGGTGGAACCAGGAATGATGAGACTGGTCAATGCCTTGACTACTTAGGGGTGGAAGGACATGGTCCTTTAGATGGATGGAAGGCTATCCAAGAATGAGATTATTGAGTTTATGGCTAATGCAGAGGTTAAGGATAGCAAGGTTAGCAGCCCAGTGAAAGGAGTTCAAGTGTCCTTTGATGCAGCAAAATTGGGAGAGATCCTTGATATACCCTCTGAAGGGTTTGATGACTATACAAGGCAAATGTGGCCTTGTCTAGACTCCCTCCCTACTGCCCTTAAAATTACCAGGAGGTTTTGTGATGCTGAAGATGTGAATGAGGCTACGGCTGTTCAGAAGAGTGAAATGAGGCCACAACACAAAGTTATATTTGAGTTTGTCAACAAGTGCCTACAGCCCAGCCAGGAGAGAAGGCATATTGCAAATTATATGGACTTAGTGCTGATGGAATGCCTGGAAAGAGGAATACAAATTAATTGGCATGCACTCATTATGAAGCTACTGGACAGGGTCATCAATGTCTCCAAGGCTCATGCTACACCTTATGGATTTATTCTGACTACGGTTCTAGATAGGTGCAATGTGCCTCTGAAGAAATGGGAAATGGCACCAAGAAAGGACCACTTTGGCATTAATACTCTGATTGCTTGTGACTATTCAGTCAATGCCATCCCAAATGAACCTGGTTCATCCAAGAAAACTCCTGTCAACAGTAAAGTCAAGGCTCTAGTTCAGGAATGTGAAGCCAAGAATGCTGAGATAGCTAGGCTCAAGGCTCATGTGGCAGAGGTGGAATCTGAGAGGGATGCCCTCAGAACTGAGCTTGCCAAGGAAAAGGAGAAGAATGATGGAATTCTTCACAATATGATGAATCTTCTCCAAGACCAAAACCAAAACTCTATCTCCCCCAAGACTTAGGAATCCTAGCTTTTGTCTCATGCACTTGTCTAGTACCCTCAGTGACCTGGAGTAGGGATTTTTCTATTTTTCTGCTCATGTTTTAAATATTTTTTGCTTTCTGGTTGTGGATTGTGGCAGCAACATATCTCTATCAGTGAAATCTATTATTTTTTGTTTTTGTTCTTGTTCAATGTTTATCTTTCCTTGATAGTTTAAATATGTTTGCTTGATTATTGATGATTAAACCGTGATTGCACTTGCAGTTACCCCAGTGGCCATAAGTACTTATTAAAATCTGGGACTCACACTTTGTATGCAACTTTTCAATGATGCCAAAAGGGGGAAGAAATGTGTGCTTTACACACATTCTGAATAAGTGATACTTATAACCTAATTAACCTGGTCCTTGATGATGAGTAAATTTTCTATACTTTGTTTTGATGGTTGAGCTGAGTTCTTATAGGATCCAAGTAAGTAAAAAGCACAGAGTTTGTCATTATCAAAAATGGGGAAGTTGTTAGCCCAAGAACAGGTGAAGATTTGAAGATTGGCAAAAGAACTCAGACATGGACCAGGTCCATCTTATAAAGCACAGTCATGATCAACATGTACATGTGAGATGCACGTGAAGGAGATAAATCTAACTGATCAAGAAGCGATATCTCTTGATCTGATCGAAAAGGTTGCATATTGGATAAGGAGATAAAGACTTCTTGCATGAAGAGAACACAGTTTAGGAAGAAGATAGTGTTAGAGTTTGAGATCACTATGAACTCTTCTACGATAGAAGAGTAGCAATTGAGTCCCAGTCAAACTCTGATTACTAACGTATTAAATGTCAGTGTTATTCTCTTTTACAGGTAATGCACATAAGCAGAATTTAAACTTAAACAGAGAGCGAAAGAGCAAGAGATTTTGCAAGCAATTTGCGTGTGATTCGAATACGCAATCCTGAAGCTACCTGAACGAGATAGAAGAACCAGTTCCATATGTCTGTATTTTATTCTAGTTTAATTGTAGTAGGCAATTTTACATTGTACTTCTCAGCTTTCATAGAAGCAATTGTATTAGGTACCTATAGTATTCAAGTTAGAGTTAACTTGAAGTTGTCGCAACAGTTGAGGTTGTGTGCCACAACAGGATTAGAGTTAATCCTTAGGTTTTCAAAGAGTTTTGTAAATGCCGTTTTGGCTTAGTGATTTTAGTGTAAGTTTGAAAAAATCCTACTGAGTAGTAGGTCGTAATTTTTTCACCTTTTTAGCTAGGTGTTTTCCACGTAAAAATCTCTGTGTTCTTTATTTTCTGTATTTATTATTCCGCAAACAGTTGTAGTTGGAACACCTAGAAGAATCAGGTCCTTCTATAGTTCAGAGAAGCGAAAATTGGGTACCACCCAAATCACCCCCCTCTTGTGTGGTATTGACGCTTAAAACATCATTTTCATTCCGCCAAAATATCTTTTTTCCTCTGGTAAATTTGTCACAATAGATTACCAGCGACTGTACATCTTGCAAGATTAAGTATCCTTAATTCATCTATATGTCCACAATGTCATATGGCTCCTGAAACAATAACCCATTTTCTAGAATGCCCTAATGCAATTCAGCTTTGGGTTATGATTAATTTATCATTTCCAACTCACAGTGGTTATACCTCGTTATAAATACACCATTACCATCCACCCCACATAAAATCCCATCTACAACACTTATACCCTTTGCACTATGACATCTTTGGATTATAAGGAATGGGAACACTTCAGACCATCAAAGAACTACTTTAAATATTCCCTTTATATTGAATATGGCTGCGAAATATTATTTTCTAACCAATCCAACATTAAAACATAAATCTGTAACACCTCTGTACATCAAATGGCATCCCCTAAATGCAAATACTTATAAACTAAATATTGATAGGTCTTGCTTATCTAACCAGCAAAAATATGGTATTGGTGGAATGTTTTGATACCACCAAGGCACCTGGATCATGGGATTTGAAGGCAAATCCAACCCGGGCACAAGTGTTCAGACAGAACTTCTTGCACTTCTCATGGGGCTAAAAATTATTGTGCAACAGCATCTCAAATCCATCATCATTGAGACAGATGCACATGCAATAAATAATATGTTAAACTCAACTACTATGCACTACACTAACCTTATTAAAGATTTCGGGTTATTACTCCTATAGCTGGATAACTCTCCTATATAATACATCTATAGAGAGCAAAATTGTGTTGCAGATAGTTTAGCCAAACATGGACCCATGCGTGCACAGGAGAGCTGCATACTTTTTGGGAGACCACCCCCTTTTTCAGAGCCTTCTTATCAACAAGATCTTAACGGCACATTATACAGGAGGCTCGTTACAACTAACTCTAGTACTTCAACACAACCGCTCTCTGCTACAACTACTTTGTGTAATTATAGCTTTTTTATCTAGTATTAATAGTAGTGTGTTATCTAGTACTAAATCTCTTTCTTGTAATGCTTTCCGTACGGGGGCATTTGTAGTAAACTCTAGCTTAGTAACTATGATGCCTCTTACGCATCTTCTAAACTGCTTTGTACCTGTTTAATTATCTATAATATAAGTACATCTTTTCGATTAAAAAAAATAGAAAGAAGGTTATAAAGCTCGGCAAAGTTTTCAAAAGGTATGATTAGTATTTAGTAACAGTAACAATTTTATCATTATACGACATTAGGTTAATCTTCTCAATTTTTTTTGATAATTGTAATAAAATCTCTTTGTCCACACTAACATGTTATGTATATGAATTGATGAGTATTTAGGTCTCTTTGGACTTTAGTTGATATGGATTATTAGAAATTACTTCTTTATATCTCGTTTGGCTGTTAACTAGATAAATGATCATGTTATAGGTTTATCTTATCGTTATTGTATGGCACTAATTAACCAGAGGCGGATCCAGAATTTTCAAACTCTATGAGTTCAGCCTTTAAAATTTTTATAATTGACTCATTATATTTTTTTAAAATTACGTGCTCATATATACTATTTGTTATAATTTTAGTAGATTATTATGCATGGATTCATGCACCACGTCAAAAGTTATGGGGCTAGTTGAACCCGGTACTAGAAGGCTAGATGCACCCTTGAGATTAACATGTTGTATTATCTATGACTAGATAGATCCAGATACTTGATTATGATAAGCTTGACAAAGGTATGCTAAAAATGCATTCTCGGAATTCTCGTACAAGTTACTCTTTTATTACATGTTCCGACTTCTTTGAATCTTTCAATTGTCTTGAGTATAATATTTATTATCCTCTTTCTCGCTTACAACTTTACTTCATATATAAGTAAATTTGAAAATTGATAAAAATAACTTTTTCACCTCGTACAAATTATTTGCTTCGTGAATATCAATAGGTGTTCAAACTTTCAGTTCCCCTTGAATCCCAATAATGCCAGGTCTAATTTTTCGTATTTATTTTGTAATGACTCGACTAGTCGTTTTGCTCTTTAGAACCCCATTTCCCTAAATAAGACTTTCCATACTTGATTTTACTGATTTATGACTTGCGGGAATGGTTGGTTCGGGATTTGAAAGAGTTTGGGTTGAAATCGGAACACTTGGTTCCTTAAGGTTGGTTTAAAAGGTCAAGTTTGACTTCGGTCAATATTTCAAGTACGACCTCAAAATCGGGATTTGAAGGTTCCAACAGGTTCGTTTGATGATTTTGGACTTGCGCATAAGTCCCGGTCGGGTTTTGGATGATCCGAGAGCATTTTGGCGCCTAATAGTGAAAGTTGATTCCTTAAGGATTTTGAAGTTCTTTAAATTTATTTTGGAGTGGGTTTTTATGATATCGAGGTCCGAATAGAATTTCGAGATCGGGAATAGTTCCATAATGTCATTTAAGACTTGCACGCTAAATTTGGTATCATTCCGAGAAGTATAAGTACGTTTTGGCACATTGGAAGTAGATTGAAGAACTTGAAGTTCATAAGTTTGATTCAATGGTTTTAGTGTGTGATTCTTTGTTTTAATGTTGTTTCGGGCATTCCGGGGGTTCGAGTAAGTCCGTTTTATGATTCCAAACTTGTTGGTATGTTCGGGCGAGGCCCAGGAGGTCGCGAGAGTCAATCGGACGAGGCTCGAGCTAAGTCGAACATTTGAGAAGGAGCTGAAGCTCTAGTTGCTGTCATAACCGCACCTGCGGTTGGCCAGCCGCAGGTGCGAGCCCGCAGAAGCCGGTGAAGCATTGCAGATGCGGCCTAAGAGGAGGAGTCCAAGTTTCGCAGATGCGGCTCCTCTTCCATAAAGTCAGAACCTCAGGAGCGGTCACCGGACCGCAGATGCAGTCCCAATTGGCCCGGCCCATTTCCGTAGAAGTGGACGATCACCCACAGAAGAGAGACCGCAGATACGGTTAACTCACCGCAGGTGCAAAAATCGCTAAAGGCAGTGGCCTTTATTTAATACGGGAGTTTGTCATTTTTGACACATTTCACTCCATTCTTGGGCGATTTGGGAGCCTCAAAAGGGGAGATTTCTACCTAGCTTTATGAGTTAAGTAATATCTACTTAATGTGAGTTCAATACATAGTTCATGGGTAGATTACAATATGTAAATTAGTGGAAATTATGGGTTTAGAGTAAAACCTAGGATTTTGATAAAAATGAGATTTAACCACGAAATTTGTTTTGGAATGTAGTAGAAATCATATATTCTTGATCCTAAGGTTATGGATAACAACTTTCTTCAAAAAATTTTGGAGTCCGGGCACGTGGGCCCGGGGATAAATTTTAGGAACCTTGGATTTAGGTTGGAAAATTATTTGAATAGTTAGAATATGAACTCTTGAGCATATATTGATTAGTCCTTACCCCATTTGAATAGTTTTGGATCGTTCGGCTATGATTTGAGGGTTTGAGCGCATTGTTGAATTTGGTAGTAAGCTTTCGCGCAAGATAAGTCTCCTTTCTAACCTTGTAAGAGGGAATTAACCCAATAGGTGAATTAAATAAATGTATGTAACTATTTGTGGGGCTACGTACGTACGTGGTGATGAGAATCCGTACGTAGCTACTATTATGCTAATTGTCCGGGTAGTTTAGGACCCGTATCATGCTATACTTGCAATGCTTGAGTCCTTACTTGCTACTAAGATCACATAAGTCATGCTGGAAATTGGCAAACCAATATAGACGGCTATACTCACTTACTTGAGAATTTGTATGAATTACTTGACTATAAATGGGAAATGTGTGCTTCCTTGACAATAAATTTTTAGTTGTGGATTGGGTCGAACGCCTCGATAGTAAATAGATACATCTATGGTTTGCGCCATTCGACCCTTTGGTAGTGCAAAGTTTAATATTATATTGAACCGGGCCGTACGACCTCAGCACAATGTGCGCATATTATTTATGTGGAACTTTTCGTGATTTAAACTACTTAAATGCTTTGAAATGTAAGTTATTACATGATATGACTGAAATTGATATGTTGTTTACGAAAGGATGTCTTATTTCTCCTTGCTCTTGGACTGTCATTTGTATTCATGCTATTCATGCTTAGCGTACCACTTAAACCGTATTGTTATTGACCCTAGTAGGTGTCAAGTCGACCGCTCGTCACTATTTCTTTGAGGTTAGATTGGATACTTGCTGGTACATGTTGTTTATGTACTCATACTACACTTATGTACTTAATGGTACAAGATTTGAGGTAGGTGCATCTAGCTACCCGTCCGGCGTGCATTCCTGAACCTGATCGAGATCTCACGGTGAGCTGCCCTATTCTGAGTGGTTCAGTAGCATGCCGGAGTCTCTCATTTTGTTATTACTGTCTATTCTATTTCAGGCAGTAGGATAGTTATATTTTTGTACATTCTACTAGTTGCCCTCGTAATTGTAACACTAGATCTTGGCACACACATTAGTAGACTATTATTTTTGGGCTGTATTCCTATTATTATGATTCCCTTTAGTCTTTTCCAATTCAGTTGCCTTATAAATTTGCTAATTATTGACTGTTTTAAATTTGAATTAAGTAAACATTAGGATTGTTTAATAAAATAGAATGAGAACTCACTAGTTTATCAATGTGGGCTTGCCTAACAACAATGTTGGGTGTCATCACAACCTGTAATGGAATTTGGGTCGTTACATATTTTTTTCAGGCCTACGATAAAAAATAAACTTCAAACTTTTATCTTCTTCTAAGAAAAAAAACACGAGGGTTACACTCTAAATTCGTAGAAAAACTAAAGTTCAAAACCATTACAAAAGTATATCAAATTTATTAGGTACATTCATCTCATCCAGCAGACCCAGCCACATCTCATGCTGGAGGGGGAGCATAGACCCCTAATACTCAGGCTCCTGTCATGTAGCTGCAGTGTATCAAACCCCGAGTGCACTACCCGTGAATGGGGCCAGCCAGTTACTGCAGTGATACCCGAGCCCAAACCAGCTGCGGACGATGATCCGCAAAAGTTATTGAATAGATGGACTAGGCTAAACCCTCCTATCTTCGGAGGCGAGCGCCATGAGGATGCCCGACATTTCATTGATAGGTGCAGGGACAGACTGCACAATATAAGGATAATGGAGTCTCATAGGGTTGACTTCACTACGTTCCAAGTGGAGGGCAGGGCCCGTATATGGTGGCAGTCATATTTTCTTGGCAGGCTAGCGGGTTCTCCTCCTATCACGTAGGGCCAGTTCACACAGCTTTTCTTGGATAGGAATATTCCACCCTCTAAGAGGGAAGAGTTGCAGTATCAGTTCGAGCAACTTGAGCAGGGTTAGATGTCAGTGACCGACTATGAGTTGAGGTTTTCTGAGTTTTCTCGCCATGCACTCATGATACTTCCTACAGACGCAGAGAGAGTGCGGCGATTTGTTGCAGGGTTACACTCCAGTATTAGGGCCAGCATGGATTGAGAGGCTGAGATGGGGACCTCTTATCAGCTTGTAGTGGAGATTACTCGAAGGAATGAGGGCTACTGTTAGAGGGGTAGAGAGCAAATGCAGCAGGACAAGAGGGTCCATTTCTCCGGAGAGTTAGGTCAGTTTGGGAGGGGTCAGCCCATCAGGCCCCCATATTCAGCACCACCACCTCCTCGAGGTGCTCCAGCGCGCTCCTATTTCAGCGCCATACAAGAGAGTTCTTAGTGCCCGCCAGCCATCCAGAGTTCTTCCAGTGGGTATTCAGGTCCGCAGGGTTCTTCCAACTCCTACTTTAATGTTATACTGGAGAGTTCATACCGCCCACCGGCTATTCAAGCTTCTTCCAGTGGGTCTACAGGCCATCATGGCCAGACACCAGGGCAGTAGGTCACCGCACCAAGGGGTTGGTTCGAGCGCGGAGATCTCGGTCATATGAGAAGATACTGCCCCAAACTTTGGGGTAAGGTAGTGAAGTAGGGTTAGCAGCCCATGATTTTACAACACCACCTGTCCGACCACCTAGAGGTGGAGGGTAGACTGGTAGGGGCCATCCTAGAGATGGAGGCCAGGCAGGGGAAGGTAAGCTAGCTACTATTCAGTCAGGTGGAGGCCAGCCAGCCGGCGCTCCGGCTAGATTCTATGTTTTTTTGGCCAGACTAGATGCATTAGCCTCAGATGCCTTTATCACATGTATTATTTCCGTCCGTGGTAGGGATGCTTCAGTACTATTTGATCCAGGTCTAACTATTCATATGTATCATCTATGTTTGTTCATTTCCTGGATATTCCTCGTGAGTCCTTGGGTACTGTTGTTCATGTGTCCATCCTTGTGGGAAATTATATGGTTGTGGATCAGATCTATCGGTCCTGTGTGGTCACATTCTATGGTTTTGAGACTAGAGTTGATCTCATGTTGCTTTATATGACCGACTTTGAGGTTATCCCGGGCATAGACTGGTTATCCCCATATCACGCCATATAAGATCGCTATGAAAGACTGTTACTTTAGCGATGCCAGAGTTGCCGAGGTCGGAGTGGAAGGGTTCCTCAGTTAGTGCATCTAGTTGGGTTATTTCTTTTCTAAAGGCTTGACATATGGTCAAGAAGGGTTGTTTGGCTTATCTAGCTTATGTTCGGGACACCACCGCAGAGTCTCTGACGATTTATTCAGTTACAGTAGTCCGAGAGTTCGCCGATGTGTTCCCTTCTGACCTTCTAGACATTCCGCCATATCGTGATATTGATTTATGTATTGATGTGGCTCCAGGTACCCATCCTATATCTATCCTACCGTACCATATGGCTCCGAAGGAGTTGAAGGAGCAGCTTGAGGAGTTGTTAGCAAAGGGGTTCGTGAGACCTAGTGTGTCGCCTTGAGGTGCACCACTGTTGTTTGTGAAGAAGAAGGATGAGACTATGCGGATGTGCATTGATTACCGCCAGTTGAACAAGGTTACTATTAAGAACAAGTATCTGTTGTTGTGCATTAATGATTTGTTCGACCAGTTACAGGGTGCTAGGGAGTTCTCTAAGATCGACTTGAGAGCAGGGTATCATCAACTGAAGAATCGGGACTCAGATGACCCGAAGTCTGCTTTTCATACTAGGTATGGCCATTATGAGTTTCTAGTAATGTCCTCCGGCTTGACTAATGCCCCAACGACATTTATAGACTTGATGAACAGGGTGTTCAGGTCTTATATTGAGTCCTTTGTTATTGTCTTCATTGACGACATTTTGATCTAAGAGCATGAGCAGCATTTAAGAGTAGTTCTTCAGACATTGCGAGAGCAGGAGCTATATGCTAAGTTCTCCAAGTGTGAGTTTTGGCTTGAGTTAGTAGCATTCTTGGGGCATGTCGTATTAGGAAAGGGTATTAAGGTGTATCCCAAGAAGATTGAGGCAGTTCAGAGTTGGACACTCCCACTTCAATGATTGAGATCAGGAGTTTCTTGGGTCTAGTAGATTATTATCGCTGATTTATGCAAGGCTTCACATCCATTGCAACACCTTTGACCAGATTAACCCATAAGGGTGCTCCTTTCCATTGGTCCAATAATTATGAGGCAAGTTTTCACAAGATCGAGATAGCTTTGACTACAATACCAGTTCAAGTATTGCCTTCTGGATCGGGGATGTATATGGTATATTGCAACATTTTACGCATTGGCTTGGGTTGTGTATTGATGCAGGAGGGGCGAGTTATTGTATATGCTTCGCGTCAGAAAAAGATTCATGAGAAGAATTACCACGTGCATTATCTAGAGTTAGCAGCGATTGTTCATACTCTTAAGATATGGAGGCATTATCTATATGGGGTGTCATGTGAGGTTTATACTGATTATCGCAACTTACAACATTTATTCAAGCATAGGGATCTCAATTTGAGGCAACATAGATTTCTTGAGTTACTGAAGGATTATGACATCACCATTCTTTATCATCTGGGCAAGGCAAATATGGTCGTAGATGCCTTAAATAGAAAATTAGAGAGTATGGGTAGCTTGGCATTCATTTCAGCGGAGAAGAGGCCACTAGCTTTGGACATTCAGTCCTTGGCTAACAAACTTGTGCGGTTGGATATTTCAGAGCCCAGCCGAGTCATTACGTGTGTTGTTGCCCAGCCTTTATTATTGGGACAGATCAAGGCTCGACAATTTGATGATCCGCATTTGGCAGTTCTTAGAAAGACGGTACTACAAGGTAGTGACAACGAGGTTTCTATTGGTGAGGATGGTATTCTGTGACTCCAGGGTCACCTATGTGTTCCTAATGTCGACGGCTTAAGGGAGGGGATTCTAGAGGAGGCACACAGTTCACGGTATTCTATTCATCCAGGTGCTATGAAGATGTATCGTGACCAGAGACAATATTATTGGTGTCGGCGGATGATGAAAGGCATATTTGAATATGTGGCTAGGTGCTTGAATTGCCAGCAGGTTAAGTATTAGCACCAGAAGCCAGGTGGCCTACTTCAGCAAATGGCCTATACCGGATTAGGGAGCGTATCACTATAGACTTCATAGTTGGTTTGCCGCGGACCTTGCAAAAGTTTGATACAGTTTGGGTCATTGTCGACAGGTTGACCAAGTCGACACACTTCATTCCGGTTATGACTACCTATACTTCAGAGAGGTTGGCTCAGATCTGTATTCGAGAGATAGTTTGGTTGCACGGTGTGCCTGTTTCATCATATCAGATAGAGGCCCTCAGTTCAGTTCCCATTTCTGGAGAGCCGTACAGAGTGAGTTGGGGACCCGTGTAGAGCTCAGCACAACATTTCACCCGCAGACCAACAGGCAATTGCAGCTGACAGTTCAAATTTTGGAGGACATGCTTAGAGCACGTGTGATTGACTTTGGAGGGTTGTTGGATCAGTTCTTACCTTTGGCCGAGTTTTCTTACAATAACAACTATCAGTCCAACATCGAGATGGCTCCATTTGAGGCTTTATATGGTCGGCGATGTCGATATCCTATCGGGTGGTTTGAGCCCGGTGAGTCTAAGATATATGGTACAGATTTAATGAAAGATGCCTTGGAAAAGGTAAAGTTGGTCTAGGAGCGACTTCGCATAGCACAATCCAGACAAAAGAGTTACGCAGATCAAAAGGCACAGGATGTATCATTCATGGTCGGCGAGAAGGTTCTCTTGAAAGTCTCGCTGATGAAGGGTATTATGAGATTCAGAAAGAAGGGCAAGTTGAGCCCCAAGTTTAAAGGCCCATTCGAGGTGTTGTGGCAAGTTGGGGAGGTCGCTTATGAGCTTGCTTTACCCCCATCCTATCGGGAGTTCATCTAATTTTTCATGTGTCTATGCTCCAGAACTACCATGCCGACCTGTCGCATATTATACTTCAGCACTATTCAGCTAGATGAGAGCTTGAGGTATGGGGAGGAGCCAATTTCTATTGTTGATAGACAGGATCGCCAATTGAGATCCAAGAGGATTTCTATGGTAAAGGTTCAGTGGAGGGGCTAACTAATCGAGGAGGCGACTTGGGAGTCCGAGGAGGACATGCAGAGCAGATATCCACGCTTATTTAGCACTTCATGTATGAATCTAAAATCTTTCGAGGATGAACATTTGTTTAAGAGGTGGAGAATGTAACGACCCGACTGGTCGTTTTACTTTCTAGAATCCCGTTCCCCTAAATAAGATTTCCTGTACTTGCTTTTACTGATTTATGACTTGCGGGGATGGTTAATTCGGGATTTGGAAGAGTTTGGATTGAAAGCAGAACACTTGGTTCCTTAAGGTTGTCTTAAAAGGCCAAGTTTGACTTTGGTCAATATTTTGAGTAAACGACCTCGGAATCGGGATTTGAAGGTTTCAACATGTTTGTATGATGATTTCGGACTTGGGTGTATGTCCGAATTGGGTTTTGGATGACCTAGGAGTATTATGGCGCCTAATAGTGAAAGTTGATTCCTTAAGGATTTTGAACTTCTTTAAATTTGGTTTGGAGCAAGTTTTTGTGATATCGAGGTTCGATCGGAATTCAGAGATCGTGAATAGTTCCATAATGTCATTTAAGACTTGCACGCAAAATTTGGTATCATTCCGAGTAGTATAAGTACGTTTGGGCGCATTGGTAGTAGATTGAATAACTTGAAGTCCATAAGTTTGATTCAATTGGTTTTAGTGTGTGATTCTTAGATTTAATGTTGTTTCGGTGTTCCGGGGGTTCGAGCGAGTCCGTTGTATGATTCCAAACCTATCGGTATGTTTGGGCGAGGCCCCGAGCATCAATTGTACGAGGCTCGAGCTAAGTTGAACATTTGAGAAGGAGCTGAAGCTCCAGTTGCTTTCATAACCCAAAGGGGAGGAGCCTAGGTTCCGCAGATGCAGCTCCTCTTCTGCAGAGGTGGAACCACAAGAGCGGTCACCCGACAGCAGATGCGGCCCCAGCTGGCCCGACCCATTTTTTGCAGAATCAGACGATCACCCACATAAGCAAGAGCTCACCGCAAGTACGGAAATCGCTGAAGGCAGTGGCTATTATTTAATACAGGAGTTTGTTATTTTTGACACATTTCACTCTATTCTTGGGCTATTTGGGAGCCTCAAAAGGGGAGATTTCAACCTAGCTTTATGAGGTAAGTAACTTCTACATAATGTGAGCTCAATACATAGTTCATGGGTAGAGTACAACGTTTAAATTAGTGAAAATTATGGGTTTAGAGTAAAACCTACGGTTTTGATAAAAATGAGATTTAACCACGAAATTTATTATGGAATGTAGTAGAAATCATATATTCTTGATCCTAAGGTTATGAGTAACAACTTTCTTTGAAAATTTCCAAAATCCAGGCACGTGGGCCTGGGGATGAATTTTAGGAACCTTGCATTTAGGGTTGGGAAATTATTTCAACAGCTAGAATATGAACTCTTGAGCATGTATTGACTATTTCTTACCCCATTTGAATAGTTTTGGATCGTTCGGCTCTGATTTGAGGGTTTGAGTGCATTGTTGAATTTAGAAGTAAGCTTTGGGTTAAGGTAAGTCTCCTTTCTAACCTTGTAAGAGGAAATTAACCTCATTGATGAATTAAATAAATGTATGTAACTATCTGTGGGGGCTACGTAAGAACGTGGTGACTAGAGTCCGTATGTAGCTACTATTATGCTAATTGTCCGGGTAGTTTAGGACCCGTGTCATGCTATACTTTCAATGCTTGCATCCTTACTTGCTACTAAGATCACATAATTCATGCTGGAAATTGGAAAACAAATATAGACGGCTATACTCACTTACTTGAGAATTTTTATGAATTAATTAACTATGAATATGCAATGTATGCTTCCTTGACAATAAATTTTTAGTTGTGGATCGGGTCGAACGCCTCGGTAGTAAATACATACATCTACGGTTTGTGCCATTCGAACCTTTGGTAGTGCACAGTTTAATATTATTGGACCGGGCCGTACGACCTCGACACAATGTGCGCATGTTATTTATGTGGAACTTTTCGTGATTTACACTGCTTAAATGCTTTGAAATGTAAGTTATTACATGATATGACTGAAATTGATATGTTGTTTACGAAAGGATGTCTTATTTCTCCTTGTTCTTGGACTGTTATTTGTATTCATGCTATTCATGCTTAGCATAACACTTAGACTGTATTGTTATTGACCCTAGTAGGTGTCAAGTCGACCCCTCGTCACTATTTCTTTGAGGTTAGACTGGATACTTGTTGGGTACATGTTGTTTATGTACTCATACTACACTTCTGTACTTAATGGTACAAGATCTGAGGCAGGTGCATCTACCAACCCGTCCGGCATGCATTCCTGAACCTAATCGAGATCTCACGGTGAGCGTCCCCCTTCTGAGTCATTCAGTAGCATGTCAGAGTCTCTCCTTTTGTTAATACTATCTATTCTATTTCAGGCAGTAGGATAGTTATATTTTTGTACATTCTACTAGTTACCCTAGTACTTGTGATACTAGATCCTGGCACACACATTTGTAGACTATTATTTTTGGGTTGTATTCCTATTATTATGATTCCCTTTAGTCTTTTCCAATTCAGCTGCCTTATAAATTTGCTAATTATCGATTGTTTTAAATTTAAATTAAGTATATGTGACAACCCGGCCAGTCGTCTCATGAGTTACTGCTCCATTTCCCCCATTTCTTCTTCTTTACATTTTGTTTATTCGTGTTTTGAGGTATCGGGTTGGTCGGATTGAATCCGTAATGATTTTGGTGAAGTTGAGACACTTAGTCTCTTCTAAGAAGGCTTAAGTTGGAAAAGTCAAACGGATATTGACTTATGTGTTAGAGGGCTCGGATGTGAGTTCCGATGATTCAGTTAGCTTCGGGAGGTGATTTCGTACTTAGGAGTGTGATCAGAATGGGTTTTGGAGGTTTGGAGTAGATTTAGACCTGAATTGGCGAAGTTGATATTTTGGCGATTTCCGGTTCGTAGGCGAGATTTTGATATATGGGTTGGAATGGAATTCCGAGAGTTGCAATAGCTTCGTTATGTCATTTGGGAGGTGTGTGCAAAATTTTAAGTCATTCGGACGTGATTTGGTTGTTTTTTTTATCAAAAGCGAAATTTGGAAGATTTTCGAAACATAGGCTTGAATCCGAGGTGTTTGGGTTGATTTGATGTTGTTTGAAGTATTTTATTGATTGGAACAAGTTTGAATAAGGTATTAGGATATGTTTTTGCTTTGGTTGAGGTCCCGGGGGCCTCGTGGTGATTTCTGGTGGTAGAGGTGTTATTGCAGCTGCTAAGATTGCTGCTTCTGGTGTTTTCGCACCTGCTGTTTGGGGACTGCAGGCGCGGCACCGCACGTGTGGAAAGGGAGTAGTAGAAGCGGATTTGATAGGAAGATCAGGAACTGCAGATACGGTAGACTGACCGCATCTGAGAAGGCGCATATGCGGAGAGTTAACCGCAGATGCGGTATTTTTCCCGTTAAGTGATTTCCGCATATGCGGAGGTAAGACTGCAAAAGCGGCTATAGTGTCGCAGGTGCGGAACAACTGGACAGGAGAATTAAAACAAGTCTTTCGTGAATTTTGGGTTATTTCACTATTTTTGACTTCGGCCTTGGAGCTTTTTGGGCGATTTGAGAAAGGGATTTCAAGGGAACTTCATTGAGGTAAGGATTTTGGACCTAAAACTCATTCCTATGTTATTATTTCATGGATTAGAGCTAGAATTTATGGAAATTAAGGGTGAAATTTGGGGAAGCTAGGGTTTAGGATTGGAGACCTATGATTGAGATTTTGATGGGCCGTTTGAGGTCGAATTTCTGAGTTTTTGGTATGTATGAACTCGTGGGAAGATAAGGAATCTATTGGTGTAAAAATTTCTGAATTTCGAGACGTGGGCCTGGGGGTCGGGTTTTGATAATTTCGAGATTTGTGCCATTTATTGATTGTTTTCACTTGGGCTTTGTTCCCTTAGAAAATTTTGACGTCCTCGTTCTGATTTTGGATAGATTCTACGCGCGTGGAGGCCGATTCAAGGGCAAAAGGCATCGCGAGCTAGATTTAGCCGGTTTGAGGTGAGTAATGATTGTAAATAATGTTCTGAGGGTTTTAAATCCCGGATTTGCACATCTTAGTGGTATATTGAGGTGAGGCACACGCTTGATGACGAGCGTGGGGTCGTACACTTTTAGGGATTGTGACTTGGTCCGTCCCGATTGATGATTTTACCATGTATTTGACTGAAATCTATTTGCTATCATCATTATTTGGGCTGAATGTCATATTTGGGCTTCGTGCCAACTATTTGAACCCTTCGGGAATTTTTATTGATATTTCCTCACTGTTTAAACTTTATACTTGAACTCAGTCATGTTATTTTTCACTATTTTTATCCTCCCTTTTAATACTTAAATGATATTTTAAATGATGTCTAGCCGGGAAAATACTGTTTTACTATTGCCCAAGGGGCTTGTGAGGATTTTTGACTGAGTAAGGCCGAGTGCCTATATTATGAGGAGACACTGATACTGATTTAAGGCCGAGGGCCTGAGATATGTACGCCACGAGGTGGATTGATTGATATGAGGCCGAGGGCCTAGATTTGATGCCACAAGATGGCTTATTATTGCGCTTGGGTCATAAGGGGCCCCTCCAGGAGTCTGCATATCACCAGTGAGCGCGGGTGCCCATTGTGATGTGAGATTGAGCCCGGGGGCTGGTATTGTTCTGAGATGTTACCCGAGGGGCGGATTTGTTGATACTGTGCCCGAGGGGCAAACTTCTATTTGTTTACCTTATCTTAACTGTCTGTCAATTACATGTTTATTGTTGAAAAAGGATTTTACTTGACTTTACACTAGTTTACTGTTTTTAAATGGTTTTACTGCTCCATTATAGAATACGTTGTGCCTTCGTGTTTTCTTGCTTTAAGTCGTTATTTACATTTGTTAGTCACTGGGTTGGAGCACTCACTTTACTCCTTGCACCCTGTGTGCAGATTCAGGCGCAATGGTCCCGCTGCCGAGTGCTGATTCATTCCAGCTTCAAGTGGATCTCGAGGAGTCTTTAGGTAGCTTTTGGCGTTCGCAGTCCAGAGCTCCTCCCTGTCGCTTTCCTTTTATATTCTTAGTTCACTTTTAAACTCTGTAGTTACATTTGAGTATGCAGTGTTGTTAGATGCTAGTGACTTATGACACCCCGGTATCGGGCTGTGTATGGGCTGTATCCCACATATTATGCTATCTTTTGCTTAGACTTTGGTTTAATTACTCATCTTCGTATGTTTATTACTGCTTAACTGTTTATAAAGGTAAATTAGTTTTAATAGGCTGGCCTTGTCTTCACGAGAGGCGCCATCACGACCGGATCCGGGAATAGGGTCGTGACAGTAAACGTTGGGATTGTTTAATAAAATAGAATGAGAACTCACTAGTTGATCAATGTGGGCTTGCCTAACAACGGTGTTGGGTGCCATCGCAACCTGTAATGGAATTTGGGTCGTTACATATTTTGTTCTGGCCTACGGTCAAAAATCAACTTCAACTTTTATCTTCTTCTAGGCAAACAACCCCGAGGGTTACACTCTAAATTCGTAGAAAAACTAAAGTTCAGAACCATTACAGAAGTATATCAAATTTATTAGGTACATTCATCTCATAAAGTTCATAGGTTTTATAGAGTAAATTTGTATGCGCAAGCTCTTTACCTATTAGATGAAAGTAAAATGAGGATTCAACGAATAATACGAAGAGATATAGGCATTAACCAAACAGGGAACTAATCTTGGATCTTGAAAATTGAGAGGCGGTCGGCGTAGTAGAATATTTAGTGTTGGTTTTAGGATTCTAATTTCTGTAAAAGATCTATCAGGTACTCATGTTCGTATTTTTATTACTGCTTAACTGTTTATAAAGGTAAATTGATTTTAATTGGCTGGCTTTGTCTTCGCGAGAGGCGTCATCACGACCGGGTCCGGGAATAGGATCGTGACAGTAAACGTTGGGATTGTTTAATAAAATAAAATGAGAACTCACTAGTTGATCAATGTGGGCTTGCCTAACAACGGTGTTTGGTGCCATCACAACCTATAATGGAATTTGGATCGTTACATATTTTGTTCTAGCCTACGATCAAAAATCAACTTCAACTTTTATCTTCTTCTAAGCAAACAACCCGAGGGCTACACTCTAAATTCATAGAAAAACTAAAGTTCAGAACCATTACAGAAGTATATCAAATTTATTAGGTACATTCATCCCATAAAGTTCATAGGTTTTATAGAGTAAATTTGTATGCGCAAGCTCTTTACCTATTAGATGAAAGTAAAAAGAGGATTCAACGAATAATACGAAGAGATATAGGCATTAACCAACCAGGGAACTAATCTTGGATCTTGAAAATTGAGAGGAGGTTGGCGTAGTAGAATGTTTAGTGTTGGTTTTAGGATTCTAATTTCAGTAAAGGATCTATAATGTATTATCCCTTTTCAAGTTGATTTATTGCCACGACTCACGTTGGCTTAGGGGAAAGTTTGTATAACTTCACAATTCTAATTACACAATTGTTGTCAAATAATAAATTTTAGCTGAAATCGACGTCCTCAATATTGAACAAAATGTTAAATATCACATACAATTTTATCCAACTTTGAATTATTATCTTTTTTGTTGAACTATCATAGCTTTCAAATCTTCCTATTTTAGGTCAATAACATATTAGTATTTTTTAATAAATAAAGGTAATGTAGCTAAAAATTACATGTAACTATTTTAATGGTGATCCTTTGGTCTGGCTTTAAATATAATTTTGAAAAGATCCATTTTATTACTCTGGCAAATGTTATTATTTAAAAACATATGCGATTACAGGTTTGACTTAAATTTTCGTGCAACACGCAAGTATAGATACTAGTTTTTAGAATAGTAAGTACATTAATGAACCTAAGGGGAAAGTATGTGATGTTATTTTCAAAACGAAAAAGGGTCAAAAATACCCCTTAACTACTGAAAAAGGTTTAAAAATAGTCTCCATTCAACTATTGGGCTAAAATACCCCTCCCTCCACCTTTTTAGTTCACTTATGCCCTTTGACCGTTAGGTAAATGCTGAATTAAAAATAAAATTATTTAAAAAATTCCACGTGGCAACTTCTTTTCGGCCAAAATTAATACGTCTAACACATTAGAAAGACCCACCCATATCTACCAGTTTTTCGTACTAACCCGACCCAAACAAAAAGTTCAACTAAAAAAAGAGGCCCCAAAATCTACCAAAACCGTGACATAGAAAGTTATATGATTCCAAAATCTACAAAGTATATCACCACCAACTCGACGCTACATCAAGCGAGCTCCAAGAAGATTGATATTTTTCTCCAAGTGTTCCAAAAAGGTTAAGATCCAGTTTCTAAATGCTTGGAAATGCAGAATATTCGGAAGCACCTACTTGGGAACTTACTCATATAAGCTCTTTACTAGGCACTGCATCGTTAGGAAGAACAAACTGGTAATGTTGCCACGCGAGCCGTCATTTTCTTTTTTTATTTTGAACTTTTTATTCGGGTCAGGTTAGTGTTGGGGTGGGTTAGTCCGAAAAACGGATATTTCAAGACCCAGATTTTTCACCTTCGGGAATCGTGATGACGCCTACTCGTGAAAGCTAGGCAAGCCGACAGTTACAGTTTTACCATAATTATTATTAATCAAACAAAAACAGATAATAGCTAAAACCAAACAAATATGAAATGCAAAAGTGATATAACAGTTCAACAACTCTAGTACATAACTACCCCAGTGACTTGGTGTCAGAATCCACGAACGTCTAAGAATTTATATAAATATAAGTTTGAAAGAAGTACATCTGTTCTCAAAATATAAAGAGACAGGAAAGACAAAAAAGGCAGAAAGGGGGACTCCAGGCTCTGCGGACGCTGGCAGATCTATCTTGGGTCTCCGTGGACTGAAGGCAGTAATCTTAAATCTACTCACAAGGTCCGGCACCGAAATCTACAAAAATAATGCAGAGTGCAGTAACAATACAACCGACCCCATGTACTGATAAGTGTCGAGCCTAACCTCAACGAAGTAATAACGAAGCTAGGACACGACAACCATATAAAACTGTGCAGTTAAATCATATACGAGCAGAACAATAATGACAGAAAGTATCAAACAAAGATGGGAAGGGGAAACATGCTGCGGGGAATATCAAATTATGATAGTAATTCAACAGAGAAGCAAAATAAACACCATATTTGACTCAACAGGAATAATAAAATTGTAACACGTGCACGGCATCACCCTTCGTGCTTTTACTCTCGTCTCACCATAAGAAACAGCAGAAACGACACGACATCACCCTTCGTGCATTAACTCTCATAATCATGGCACGATATCATCCTTTGTACTTTAACTTTCATAATCATTTCACGGCTTCATCCTTCGTGCATTAACACTCATAGAAATAGGCACGACATCACCCTTAGTGCATTAACACTCTCTTACAATATCGTGCACGGCATCATCCTTCGTGCTTTACATTCTTCCTCACCCCAAACAAATAGGAACAAAAACATCCCGGCAAGGAAATCAGCTATAACCAATCTCATTTCAACAGTTAATTTCACAATGTAAGTCTCAACTCGAGTCAATACTTAACAAATATCCAATACCAATCCAATACCAAGACTTGTTCAACATGGAGAATCATAAGTTTAAGCATGAATAGTACATAATAAGAAATACAACGGTCACAGTTTAAGACTCACTAGCATGATCAACATCAACGTATAGATACTCGTCACCACACCTATACATCGTACTCAACACTAACACGTAGAAAATAAGACAACAACACCTACTCCCTCAAGCTAAGGTTAGACCAAATACTTACCTCGATTCCAGTAAAAAATCAAGCCTCAATTATCGCGTTTCCTTTGATTTCCACTTCCAAACCGCCCGAATCTATGCATAATTAACTAATTAACATCAATTAATGCTAAATGAACCAATTCTAATGCATGAGTATAGATTTCCTAATATTTTCCCCAAAAAGTTAAAAACCGACCCCGGGCCCGCTTGGTCAAAACTCGAAGTTAGAACAAAAATTCAACTACCCATTCACCAACGAAACCAAATATGCAACTGGTTTTGAAATCCGACCTCAATTTGAGGTCTAGATCCCCAAAATTTTAAATTCCTAAATTCTACCCAATTTTTCATGAAAACCCTAGATTTTGAGATGAAATCATGTAAAAAGATTAAATAGATTGAAAAAAATGAGTTAGAAATCGTTTACCTATGATTTGGGGAAGAACTCTCCTTAAGAAAATTGCCTATGGGTGCTTAGAGTTTGAAAATTTGAGAAGTGATGTGAAAATTCTGTCCAAATGACGTTCTGATCAGTTGCAGATGTCGCATTTGCGACAAGAGCTTCGCAACTGTGAAGCTCGCAATTGCGAGACAGGCTTCGCAAATGCGAACCTGCTGCAATGTCTGCTTCTGTCACAATTGCGAATAATTTGTCGCAATTGCGAAGGTTGACCCCCCCTGTTGACTTCGGAAATGCGAAAGAAATGTTCGCAAACCCGAACTGTGCTGGCCAAGGCTTCTTCTCAATTGCGATAAAGCCCTCACAATTTCCAAGCCCGACCTCGCAATTGCGAGATCAGAGGCTGCAAAAAAATACTACATGCAACAGAAATTTTTCTAAGTCCAAACTCATTCCGTGGCCTATCCAAAATTCACCCGAGCCCCCGGGGCTCCAAACCAAACATGCACGCAAGTTTAAAAATATCATAGAGACTTGCTCGTGTGATTAAATCACCAAAATAACAACTTAAGCAACGAATTTAACACCAAAACTCATGAAATTAATATAATAGTTCAAAATTTTTATTTTCTCAACCAAGAGTCCGATTCATGTCATATCAACTCCGTTTCTTACCAAATTTTACAGACATAACTTAAATACCATATTAAACCTATGCTGGGCTCCGGAACCAAAATACAGGCGCGATACCATCAAGTTAAAACATTATTCAATTTCTAAAACTCCTTATATTTTTCAGCAAATAATTTTCTTCAAAACTGCATTTCTCGGGCGAGGGACCTCGGAATTCGTTTTCGGGCATACGCCCAGGTCCCATATTTTACTACAGACCCTCTGGGACCGTCGGAATACGGGTCCGGATTTGTTTACCCAAAATATTAACCAAAGTCAATTTTAATCAATTTTAAAATCGAATTTCCATATTTTTCTTAAATTTCACAATAAAGCTTTCCGGAAATGCCCCAACTGCACACACAAATCGAGGAGGAGGAAAATAAGGTTTTCAAGGCCTCGAAACCCAGATTTAGATTCTAAAACACAAGATGACCCCTTGATCATCATATGGTAGATATGGGTGGATCTTTTTAATAGGTTAGATGTTTTAATATCGACCAGTAAAAAGTTTTCACGTGGAATTTAAATAATTATTTTTAAAATTCAGCATTGACCTAATGGTCAAAGGGTATATGTGAATGAAAAAGGGGAATGAAGGTGTATTTTTAGCCCAATAGGTCGATGAAGGGTATTTTTAGACCTTTTTCAATAGTTCAGGGGAATTTTTTACACTTCTCCATTTTTAAAATGTTAGTCTTTCATCTATCTTATTGTGTAATAAACTATAAAATAAAGCCGATTGAGTTTACATTAAGGCTTGAACCTTCTTTGGTGATGCAAATCTTTAGGCACTATTAATTTTATATTTAAAATTACTATGATAAGATAAAAAGAGATACTCTAAAAGTGGAGACTTACGTACAATGGAAAACATGTTTTACTCAATTAATATACCTCAACATTTCCTTACATAACTCTGAATTGTCTCAATCGTTTATAGAAGTTATAAGTTGAAATGTTTGCCATACATCTGTTATATAGCAATTGTATAGATATAGAATATAGGAATAAAAGTTGTTAAAAGATATTATTAGTTGGTTAAGGAGTTAGGAGACTTAGTTACGACAGTTAGTTACAGAGCAAGGCTATATACTCTATCAGTTCAAGGTTGTAATAGTCAGTCAGATTTACAGAATTCTTCTATCAATAATATGTTCTTCTTCCTTCTCTTATCTCCCTAATTCGATTTGACGCAACTCTGTTCAAGGTTTGATTCTTCCATCCCAATCCTTTAGGACTGCGTGATTTCTTCATTGAGCTTGCTTCATTAGTATCGAAGCGTGGTGATTCTCGGACGAAGGAAAGATGTCGGAGATGAGGACAGCAAGCACCAAAAATGGGGAATTGAGCCCAAGATGGGCGAATTGCATGAACAAGTTCGAGCGCAAGGAGCTAACAAAAAGATACATTGGCTGAGATGTAGAAATTACTGGCAAACATGGTTGCTGGGAATAGAATTCCGGTGGGTCATGTAGCTCCACCTATGGAGGAAAATGATGGTATTCATGTGCAAGGTAACAACCACCCTCAAAATGGTCATTATCAGCAATTTGAATTTCCTAGATTTAATGGGGCAGATATTAATAGGTGGCTGTATAAGACTGAACAGTTCTTCGATTATGAGAAATTCTCGAAGGAAAATAAGGTTCAAGCTGCCTCCATTAATTTGGAGGGTAAGGCGTTGCAATGGCATAAAATGTATATGAGGGCAAGAATGGGAAGGTTTCCCAATTGGGACAATTATATAAGGGCAATACATCTCCGATTTGGGGATGTTGAGCATGCAGATCCTATGGCAGAATTGGTGGCATTCAAACAAATAGAAAGTGTGCAGGATTACCTTGATAAATTTGATGAATTGTTGAACCAAGTGGACGTAGTAAAAGAGCATTCTATTAACATTTTCTTGGCCAATATTAAACCAGAAATTGAAATGCAAGCGAGGATGTTAGGTCCTAGAACACTTATGAAGGCCTACAATCAAGCAAGGTTGGTTGAGCAGTCCCTCAAACTTCAACAGAATTAGACCCAAGCTATGGTGAGGAGTTCATGATTTTTTCCACCTACTTCTAGCAATGCTTGGAGTACCCCTTCAAAAGGATCGTTCTCAAACCAGATGGGTGAAGGAAACATGGCTACAGGGAATAACATGTACAACAAATCTAATGCAAAACCAGAACTTCCAGGATCAAGAAGACTATCTGCTGCAGAAATGAATGAGAAAAGAGCCCAAGGGCTTTGTTATTGGTGTGATGAGAAGTATACTCCCAATCATAAGTGTAGTAAAAAGAAGCAATTATTCATTCTTGAATTGGATGAAGGAGCAGAAGAGGAAGAATAGGAGGAGAATTTGGTGGATGAGGAGACCTTTGAGGAATCAACACTTAATCCTCAAATGTCTATGCACGCATTAAATGGCACCAATTAGGAGACATAAGGTGGAACTTCAAATGGGGGTAGAAAGGTTTCTTTAAGAGGTAGTCAACCAGAAACCTTCAAGGTAGTAGCTGATGTTAGGATGCAGAAGATGCTTAAGAAACCAAGTAAAATCATCATGATTTCAGTAGCTTCATTCACCCAACTGAAGAAGCTAAACCAGCCTTGTACTCTTAGGAAGTACAAGTACCAGAAGAATTACAGCATATCCTAAAACAGTATGCCCCATTGTTTGAAGTGCCCAACAAACTAACTCCCCACAGGATTCACGACCACATGATTGTATTAAAAGAGGTAACATCACCAATCAATGTGAGACCCTACAGATATCTAGCCTTCCAGAAAGATAAGATTGAGAGGACGATCAAGGAAATGCTAGAATCTGGCATCATCAGACCAAGTATGAGTACTTTTTCTTCTCCTATTGTTATGATTAAGAAAAAAGATAGTACATAGAGGCTTTACATAGACTATAGGAAGTTAAATGACTATACTGTCAAAGATAAATTTCTTATTCTTGTGGTTGAAGAGTTATTGGGTGAACTAGGGGATTCAAAATACTTTTTTAAGTTAGATTTAAGATCTGGTTATCACTAGATTAGCATGGCTGATCATGACATTGAGAAAACAACTTTTAGATCTCATCATGGCTATTATGAGTTTGATGTAATGCCCTTTGGATTGATAAATGCACCTTCAACATTCCAAAGTCTAATGAATGAGATTTTTCAGCCTTTTCTAAGGAAGTTCATTTTGGTATTTTTTATGACATTCTCATCTACAGCACTTCATGATCTGAGCATGTAATACACTTGCATCAAGCTTTTGATATCTTACAAGTAAACCAGTTATTTGTTAAGCTCAACAAATGTTCTTTTGGAAAGACTGAAGTTGACTATCTAGGGCGTATCATCACTCAAATAGAAGTTACTACTGATCCAGACAAGGTGAAGGTAATGATGAGTTGACCTTATCCTCAAACTATCAAAGAAGTGAGAGGATATCTCGGACTAACAGGGTATTACAGAAGATTTGTGAAGGGTTATGAAATTATTGCAAGACCTCTCACAGAGTTGCTAAAGAAAGACAAGTTCAAGTGGTCTGAAGAAGACATAGAAGCCTTCCTGAAACTGAAGCAGGCTATGAGCACTACACCTGTATTGGCTCTACCAAACTTCTCTTTGGAGTTTGTCATCGAAGCTGATGCATGTGGGGTAGGTATTGGAGCTGTTATGATGCAAGCTAAACACCCCTTGGCTTATATGAGCAAGGCCCTTAGCACTAAACATTAACAACTATCAGTATATGAGAAGGAAATGATGGATGTTGTTACTGCTACTGACAAATGGAGGCCTTATTTGATTGTGAGGCATTTTGTTATTCGAACAGACCACCAGAGCCTCAAATATTTGATAGAACAAAGAATCTCACTCCAAGACAACAGAAGTGGCTGGCCAAATTGATAGGATATGATTACTCTATTGTGTATAAGAAAGGAAAAGAGAACATTGTAGTTTATGCTCTATCCAGTTGCCCTGTGCAAGAAGCTCAACTGCAGACATTAACCACAATTACCTCTGATTTCTTACTAAGGATTCGAGTGTCATACAAAGGAGACCCACACCTAGAGAAATTATTAGTTTAACTTCAAGCTGATCCTCTCTCTAATCCAGTTTACATGCTACAGGAAGGTGTACTCTACAGAAAAAGGGAAAATAGTGTTAGGATTTGATCCCAGTTTAGGAAAGGAAATGTTGCAGTTCCCATATGATTCAACTATGGGTGGCCACATTGGGATGGCTGCTACCTTGTTCAGGATCAACAGAGTGTACTACTGGGCCAAGATGAAACAGGATATCTACAAACATGTTCAAAATTGTGAGGTATGCCAAAAATGCAAAGGGGAAAATGTCAGCTATCCAGGGCTCCTACAACCCCTGCCAATACCTGAGAAAGTTTGGCAAGACATTAGCCTAGACATCATTGAGGGACATCCCAAATCTCATCAGAAATCAGTCATATTAATGGTGGTGGATAGACTGAGTAAGTGCGCTCACTTTATAGGATTGGCACATCCTTACACTGCTTCTATAGTCGGCCAAGTTTTTCTTGATAATATTTACAAGCTCCATGGTCTACCTCAAACAATAGTGAGTGACAGGGATGTCATTCTTCTGAGCAAATTTTGGCAGGCTCTATTTGAAACACAGGGAGTACAGTTGCACCACTCTAGTGCCTATCATCCCCAATACGATGGACAAACAGAGATGGTGAACAAATGTGTGGAAGGATACCTCAGATGCATGTGTAACGATCGACCTAAAGAATGGCTACAATGGATACCCTTGCAGAATGGAGGTATAATACAAAATATCACACTACAATCAAAATGATCCTTTTTGAAGTTCTTTATGGGCAGAAGCTACCTACTCACATGCCTTACATAGCTCATACATCTATGGTGGATCAAGTGAATAGAAGCCTGCAAGCTAGAGAAGCTACCATTCGACTGCTCAAACACCATTTACAGTTGGCTCAATGTACAATGAAGGCACATGCAGATAAGAATATAACTCTCTAGACTTTTGATGCTGGTGATATGGTTTTCGTAAGACTCCAACCTTACAGGCAAATGTCTCTCAAAGGGCACTCCTATCACAAGCTTAGTCCCAAGTACTTTGGCCCTTTCAAGGTCCTAAAGCAGGTGGGCAATGTAGCTTATCAGCTGGATCTTTCCCCTCAAGCCAAAATTCATCACACATTTTATGCTTCACAACTGAAGAAACATGTTGGTACTGCTACTATTATCCCAGATTTACCAGTTTCATTATCACCTCATGGATGCATTGTTTTGGAACCTGAGGCCATTTTGGAGGAGAGGTGCATTACTAAGCACGGGCATCAGATCACCCAGGTCCTTGTGAAATGGTTAACTGTCCTAAGGAGGATAGTACATGGATGGATCTTCACATATTACAACAACAATTTCTTCACTTTAGTCCTTGAGGACAAGAACTTCTTCAGAGGGAGAAACTTGTTATATAGCAATTGTATAGATATAGAATATAGGAATAAAAGTTGTTAAAAGCTGTTATTAGTTGGTTAAGGAGTTAGGAGAGTTAGTTACGACAGTTAGTTACAGAGCAAGGCTATATACTCGATCAGTGAAAGATTGTAATAGTCAGTCAGATTTACATAATTTTTCTATTAATAATATCTTCTTCTTCCTTCTCTTATCTCCTTAATTCGATTTAACGCAACTCTATTCAACGATTGATTCTTCCATCCCAATCCTTAGGACTGCATAACTGAGTTCTTCATTGAGCTCGCTTCAGCATCCAAATATGCCGCTATCGTCTTGAAAGAGAACACGCGAGCATTGTTTCTCTTAATATCAAATGTAAAGGAAATAATATAAAAGCATCATTTCAAAATTGATTGAGCCAAAACAACATTACTAAGAGTAGTAAATAGTGACCAAAGATCATGTTTTTGACACCAATTTTATAAGCACTTGAACTTCTAAAGCACTAAGAAAATAGATTGTATATAAATTACAATCATCACTTGAATACTAGATCATGACTTAAAAGAATATTCACAGACATAACCGCAAGTGTCCAATTTGAGAATGTTTGCACCTTCTTTAGCATATTTAAGAATTTCGTACATAAACTACAAGCTGTAATATTAATGTCACAAAAGATTTCAGGCAAAAACGTATAATTGAGATAAAAAAAAAGGGAAATAAAACTATATGGAACATACATATAAATAAGATTAGGAATTTTACTAAATATGATTATAGTCAATAAACACAAAGATAACGACAGTATGTAAAAAAACTTAAAAGAACATATTAATGCCACAAACAATTGAAACTCAAAATGATGAGGAGCGGGTGGACTTTGATCGCTTGTGCTTCATCGCAAGAAATAAAAATAAAGTTATAAGTTCAAGAGTTAAAAGAAGTTGCAGTATGACAATACAAGGGCCTCGTGCAAGGTTTCGGATTGCAACTCAAATCTGCAATTTCTGGGGGAGTTAGAATGCACCGGCTTATTTATATACGAGATACTGCACCCTTACTCACCAAATATAGAAATAATTTAAAAGTCAGACGACTACCTTTATTTCAGTATGATGATTATACTATGTTGTGTTTGCTTGTGGCTGCAAAAGAGCCTACCTCATGGATTTTCATGATTAAAAAATCTCAATGCTCGAGCTTGGCTAGCCTGGGAATTAAACATCTTTGAGCATGGCTGTCGTTTGAGTTCTATGAAATCGATATGCAAAAGGCGAATCTCCAATATAGATTAGTGAATTTGTTGATATCAATAATTAAAACCCGTTCACCAAAAAATAGGGATTTTGATCAAAGCTTTATTTTAGAAGTACTCGGGTTACTGATAATCAAATATATGATGAATAAAAAAAATTGACTTTAATAAGTATAAGAAAGCAAAATAGATCAGTATATTGCCATAGTATTTCGTGCCCTTACAAATGTTCAATCTTCTCATTTTATAGTTATCTCGAAGTAATACGTTTTTCCTTTATCATAATAGAGTCTTTATGATAATTAATGGCATTAATGTAATGTTATAATTGGTAATCATAACCGATTCATTACAAACTCCATAACGTTTTCCGTAATTAATGCCTATTAATTACCAATAATACGTATTTGTAGCTCATTTGCTATTTATGTTCATTCTTCTGATATAACTGCTAAATATCAATAGGTACGAGCTTTTATCCTTCCTCTGCCCGTGTCTGTTGAAGCTCGTGCCTTTTTTACTTTGCCAATCAATTACTTTACTACTAGTCCACGTGTCATGATGTATCACCTCATATTTAATTCTATACAAGAACTCAATTTTTCCCAATACAGATAGTCCCCTCACTTGCCATTTATTCTTCAATAGAATATTTGGGAAGAGGATCTCATTAAAGTGAAAATATTTACCGCCATTATTTCTTCTCTGGAACTGATGCTTCATATGTCATTTCCATTTAATGTTCACGACATGTGGCATCTCTCGGTTGGTTCTGCAACTTTTCAGCGCTTTTTTACGGCTTCATTAATAACGACATGACAACTTTCATCATGACGTTTCTATCATTGCTTCTTTTCCTTTGACGGTTGCTTCTGAGTATAAATATAAGTTTACATCTTTGTCTTTCTCATAAAAGGTTTAGAATATTCAACTCTAGTTTTCTTCTTCCTCGTACTATTATGTCTTCTTCAAACCCTAACCCTCGGAGAGTCCCTATCGTTGACAACTTCCTCTTGCTCCTAATAGAAGTAAGAGAGGAAGAAGACTTTGCAGTTTAGGCTCTTCATCTTCTCGAGGTCCTTCTCTTCCTTCTACGAGTTCAACTCCACCCTCTAGAACTAGAGGTTCTCTTTCCAAAAGGTCTTCATCAAGAAATAAGGAACCCAATGAACCTCTTCGTGAAACTTTGGTTGATGAAATTGTTCCTGCTGAACTATCTTTTTACAATGATAGAGAGTCCATCAGAAACCAAGTTTCCTCTATGTCTTCATTAGATCATGATGACATTTACCCAACTCGGATCACCGAAGGTTTAATTTCTGTGGTTCATAGAGATTGCCATTGGAGTCATGATTTCCCCATTATAATTCCCAATGCAAACCACATAATCACTACTTACTTGACTGGGTTTTCTTTCGTATGTACATATCCTTTTACATTGAATTTCAAGCCCCTATTGACCCGGTTATCATCGAATTCTGTCGTTTTTTCGATGTTTGCTTAGGACAAATTGGCCCAATCGTGTGGAGGGTTGTTGCTTGTTTGAGGCATTTGGCCAACATGGCTGTCTTGCCTTTTACTTTCTTCCATTTAATCCATCTTTATACTCTCAAACTTTTCCGTCATGGAATTTTTACTTTAGTAGCGAGAAGCAAGAGAGTTTTGGTTAGCCCAGAGAACGATAAAGACCGTGGTTGGTATGCCAGGTTTGTTGCTGCCCTCACTGTTAGTTTAGTGGGTGAAGAGAATGTTCCGTTTCCTGAGAAGTGGAATTTTACACGTAAGTTTTTTTTTTTCATAACTTTTCTATGCCCTTTTTTTTTAAATTTTGATGGTTGTCATTTTAGCTTCTTCTTCTCTTTCAACAACCATGGGAACTGTTGATTAGATTCTCAATTTTTGTGGTTGGGTAGGAAAGTTGTTAAGTGTTGCTGCGATGGAAGGTAGATCTTGAAAAAACCTTTCTCATCGGTTTGGTTGGAAAGTGAAAATTCACTCACGGTAAGTGCTTTTTCATTTATATCCTTCATATTTCCATTCACTTCTTTCCTTAAAACTTACTTTGATCCTTCTTTTTATCAGGATTTTCCATTCGAGGTATAAGTGCTGAGGCCGTTGTAGCTTCTAGAGTTTCTTTGGAAAGAGCCTAAGAGATAATTTTGGGTTCTTCATCAAAAAGAAAAGATTCTATTGATCAAGATTTTGAAGAAGAGGAAGAACAAGATGGGGGTTCTTTGATAAAAAGACCACAAACTAGAAGACGTATTATTTCAGATGATGAAGCATCTCCCCCTCATTCTATTCCTTTAACTGAGCCTGTTGAAGTCCCATTTGTCATACCTTCTTTTTCCGAAAGGGCTTTTACGGCTTTACTACACCCCGGGGAAGGGTACAATAAAAAAGGAGTTTTTTTCAATTTAAGGACAACCGAAACGGGATTCGTTTTTTTTTTAAAAATTCAGAGTCGCCACTTGGGAGATTTATGGTGTCCCAAGTCACAGGTTTGAATCCCGAATCGAGGAAAGGTTTGACTCTGTTTAACAGTCGCGAACCAGAAATCCGGGTAAGGAATTCTGTTAACCCGGGAGAAGGTGTTAGGCATTCCCGAGTTCCGT
>MU755565.1:4487-22993 GCA_026770625.1 Nicotiana glauca
TTTACAGAAGATTTCAAAGTTATTCAAGGCTTCATCTTTGTGAGATGGGAAAATCACCCATGTAAAATGTGAGTAGTCATTAACAATAACCAAAGCATATCGTTTTCCTCCTTTGCTAGCAGTTCTGGTGGGTCCAAACAAATCCATATGAAGCAATCTTAAAGGCTTTGATGTAGACACAATGTCTTTCTTTTTGAAAGGGTTACTTCTTTGTTTACCGATCTAACATGCATCACATACATGATTTCCTGAAAGATTGAGTTTACGGAGACCATTTATTAAATCATACTTTGAGAGTTTATCTAAAAGATGCATGCTAGCATGGCCAAGTTTCTTATTCTATAACCATGGATAATCAGATATAAATGTTAAACAAATGTGGAAATCTAGATTTTCAAAACCATCAAGAATATAAACATTTCTATACCTTTTCCCTTGGAGGATTATTTTACCTATCTCATCTTCAATAGCACAGATTGATTTCTTGAATTTTACTGTATACCCTAAATCACATAGCTGACTTATGCTCAGAAGATTGAAGTTGAGTCCATCTACAAGGTAAACTTTAGTAATATCATAGTTGTTATTGAATGGAACCATGCTAGTGCCGACTATCTTCCCTTTTGAATCATCACCAAATTTAACACTTCCTCCATTTATCTTTGTAACTTCTTTAAACAGGTTTTTGTCACCTGTCATGTGACCGGAACACGCACTATCTAAGTACCATTTTCCTTTGCGGCTCTTCCTGTGGTGCTCCTGCTAAACATAATGTCACTTCCTTTTAGGTACCCAAGCTTGCTTGGGTCCTTATGGGTTAGTATTACTAAGGTAAGGGCTATGTTTTAGTGACACACAAGAGCTGATCCATTCTTGGTTTCCACTTATGTTAGTACTAGTGGCCTATGTTATGGCTAGTCCTTTTCCAGTTGACTTGTAACTTGCCTAGTTTGACTTGACAGAACTATGGCTGGTGGATTTGTGCATGTCATTGAGTTGCATTTGCAATTCCTGAAATTCATCTTGAAGTACCTCTTTTTTAATTTCACATACTTCAAGATTGAGTTCCCAGTCTTTATTTTCCCTGTTGAGTCACTTTAGTTCATTCATAATTTTTGATACTCTTTTAAAGTAAGGTCAAGAATATCATCATTTGTTGTAGATGAAACACTTGCTACCAAACGGATGGAAATAACGTATGTTGAGTCGTTTACCTTTCCGTAGTTCATATAGAGTTTTCTTCAAGATAGGTCTTATGAGACATCTATTGAGAATGTGGCAAGCTATGCTTACTGCTTATGCCCCAAAGTGATTTGCCAAGGAATATTCTAGTATCATCATTCTCGCCATATCTTCCAGATATCTATTTTTCTTCTCTACTACTCCATTCTTTGAGGTGATCTTGGAGCTGAGAAGTTGTGGTTGTATCCTTGATCATTGCAGAAGTTATCGAATGCTCTACTTTCAAATTCTCCTCCATGATCGCTTTGAATAGTTGTAATAAGATACCCTTTTTATCTTTAAACTCTTTTACATGTGATCTCAAAGTTTTCAAGGTTTCATCTTCGTGAGATAGAAAAATCACCCATGTAAAATGTGAGTAGTCATCACCAATAACAAAAGCATATCATATGAAGTTCTGGTGGGTATAAATAAATCCATATGAAGCAATTGTAAAGGCTTTGATGTAGACACATTGTCTTTGTTTTTGAAAGAGTTCCTACTTTGTTTACCGATCTGACATGCATCACATACATGATTTCCAGAAAAATTGAGTTTATGGAAACCAATAACTAAATCATACTTGGAGAGTTTATCTAAAAGATGCATGCTAGCATGACCAAATTTCTTATGCCATAACCATAGATCATCATATATAGATGTTAAGAAAATTTGACCATCTACATGTTCAAAACTATCAACAATATAAACATCGCTATACCTTTTTCCTGGGAGGATTATTTTACCTGTCTCATCCTCAATAGCACAGCCTATTTTCTTGAACTTTACTGCATACCCTGAATCACATAGCTAACTTATGCTTAGAATATTGTAGTTGAGTCCATCTACAAGGTAAACTTTAGTAATATCATAATTGTTATTGAATGGAACTATGCTAGTGCCGACTATCGTCCCTTTTGTGTCCTCACCAAATTTAACACTTCCTCTATTTATCTTTGTAACTTTTTTGAATAGGTTTTTGTCACCTGTCATGTGACTCGAACACGCACTATCTAAGTACCATTTTCCTACACACATATTCTTGTTGTGTTCCTACAAAACATAATTATCCCTTCCTTTTAGGTACCCAAGCTTGATTGTGTCTGTATGGGTTAGTATTACTAAGATAAGGGTTATGTTTGGGTTTCCAAATCCATCCTGAAATATTAGATTTATGGAATCAAGAAAAGGAATACTTATGTCCACTTTTATTACAGTAGTGACACACAAGAGCTGATCCATTCTTCGTTTCCACTTGTGTTAGTGATAGTGGACTATATTCTGGCTAGTCCTTTTCCAGTTGACTTGTAACTCACCTGGTTTGACTGGATAGAACTGTGACTTATGGATTTGTGCATGCCATTGAGTTGCATTTGCAATTCTTGAATTCTTATTGAAGTACCTCCTTTTCAATTTCACATACGTCAAGCTTGAGTTCCCAGTCTTTCTTTTCCATGTTGAGTCTCTTTAGTTCATTCATCATTTTTTGATACTCTTTTAAAGTATGGTCAAGAATATCATCATTTGTTGTTGAAGAAACACTTGCTACCAAACGGGTGGAAGTAGCGTATGTTGGGTCGTTTACCTTTCCATAGTTCATATGGAGTTTTCTTCAAGATAGGTCTCATGAGACATCTTGTGAGAATGTGGCAAGTTGTGCTTACTGCTTCTGTCCAAAAGTGATTTGGCAAGGAATACTCTAGTATCATCGTTCTCGCCATATCTTGCAGAGTACTATTTTTTCGCTCAATTACTCCATTCTTAGAGGTGATCTTGGTGCTGAGAAGTTTTGGGTGTATCCTTTATCATTGTAGAAGTCTTCGAATGCTCTGCATTCGAATTTTCCTTCATGATCACTTTGAATAGTTGTAATAAGATACCCCTTTTCTCTTTCAACTCTTTTACATAAGATCTCAAAGTTTTTCAAGGCTTCATCATTGTGAGATAGAAAAATCACCCATGTAAAATGTGAGTAGTCATCAGCAATAACAAAAGCATATCATTTTCTCCTATGCTAGCAGTTCTGGTGGGTTTAAACAAATCCATATGAAGCAATTGTAAAGGCTTTGATGTAGACACATTGACTTTTTTTTGAAAGAGTTCCTGCTTTGTTTATCGATCTGACATGCATCACATATATGATATCTAGAAAAATTGAGTTTACGATGACCAATAACTAAATCATACTTGGAGAGTTTATCTAAAAGATGCATGCTAGCATGACCAAGTTTCTTATTCCATAACCATAGATCATCAGATATAGATGTTAAGCAAATTTGTCCATCTACATGTTCAAAACTATCAAGAATATAAACATCGCTATACCTTTTTCCTGGGAGGATTATTTTACCTGTCTCATCCTCAATAGCAGCCTATTTTCTTGAACTTTACTGCATACCCTGAATCACATAGCTAAATTATACTCAAAAGATTGTAGTTGAGTCCATCTACAAGGTAAACTTTAGCAATATCATAGTTATTATTGAATGGAACTGTGCTAGTGCCGACTATCTTCCCTTTTGAGTCATCATAAAATTTAACACGTCCTCCATTTAACTTAGTAACTTCTTTGAACAGGTTTTGTCACCTCTCATGTGACTGGAACATGTACTATCTAAGTACCTTTTTCTTCTGCGACTCTTCTTGTGGTGTTCTTGAAAAACATAATTATCACTTCCTTTTAGGTATCGAAGCTTGCTTGGGTCCTTATATGTTAGTATTACTAAGATAAGGGTTATGTTTGGGTTTCAAAATCCATCGTGAAACAATATTTTTTAAATTGACAAAAGGAATACTTATGTCCACTTTTATTATAGTATTGACATACAAGAGCTGATCCATTCTTGGTTTCCACTTGTGTTAGTGCTAGTGGACTATGTTCTGGCTAGACCTTTTCCAGCTGACTTGTAACTCGTCTGGTTTGACTTGATAGAACTATGACTGGTGGATTTCTGCATGCCATTGAGTTGCATTTGCAATTCCTGAAATTCATATTGAAGTACCTCATTTTCAATTTCATATACTTCAAGCTTAAGTTCCCATTATTTCTTTTCCCTGTTGAGTTTCTTTAGTCCACTCATTTTTTTTGATACTCTTTTAAAGTAAGGTCAAGAATATCCTTCAATTCATTACATCTTTCACAATTGTAAGATCTTACCTCACTTGTTTTACCACGTTCCATGAAACTATTCTCATTGTCATCTTTGCATTCGTCATCTGATGCATCTTCATCTGTCCATCAGCTGAGAGTTTGTTCATGTCATCTTCCAGGAGTGCCATGAAGCATAGATTTTCTATCTATTCAGGTTCAGAACTGTCTTCATCAATCTCGATTCCAAATGATTTGTTCTTGTTGAATCCTCTGAAAACCTTTCTTTTAAGATCTGGGCATTCAGGTTGAACATGCCCATATCTTCCATGCTCAAAGCATTTTCCATCATTCTTGTCTTGTTCATAGTATTGCCTGGTTTTCCTGGGCGGTATCCTACCTCTTCTTGTGTTTATATATCGTCTCATTAGACTATCCATGTTCCTTGGTACCATGGCAATTTCTTCTTCAAGAGCTTCAGGGTCATCATCAATATCATTGTCCGTTATTTCAATTATAGCCTTGAAGGTGACTGTTTTCTTCTTTTCTTCCCAGTTTGTTTTCTTGAGGTGAGTTTTGTCGAATGCTATAAGATCTCCTCGAAGCTCATCGTAAGATATTTTATTTAGATCATATGATTCAAGTGCAACTACGTTTGTCTTCTATGTGGTAGGCAGACTCCTCAGAATTTTCTGAACTTGATCACTACTTGAGTATGGTTAACCAAAAGCTTTTAGTTCGCTAATGATTTTGCTGAACCTTGTAATATTTCTTCAATGGATTCTCCTTTTTTCATCAGGAAACTTTGTAGTCATGAACTAATATGTTGATGTAAGTCTCTTTCACTTTGCTGGTTCCTTCATAAGTAACTTTCAGTTTATCCCACATTTCTTTGGCTATATCACAATTAGAGATTTTTTCATATTTCTCTCCACTTATAGAATTATAGAGTAAGTTTCTTGATTTAGCATCGTAATGACCCAACTAGTCATTTTGGGAATCTACACTTTGCTTGGTATCTTCAGGGCTTGAGTATCTTCGCAAGATGTATTATGACTTGCATAAATCGTCGATGTTGGTGTTCAAGTTATCCGAAATCGATTTGGAAGAATGAATTCAAGACTTAAGTTCTAAGTTGGAAGAGTTTACCAAGTTTAACATTTTAGGATTTGACCTTACAATGGAGTTTCTTCACTTCCGCTAGCTTCGTCGGGTGATTTTGGACTTAGGAGAGCGTCCAGATTGTAAACTGGATGTTCGTAGTCAAATTAGTCTTGAATTGGCAAAAGTTGGATTTTTTGGGAAGCTTGACCGAGAGTGGACTTTATTAAATCAGGGTTGGATTCCGATTCCTGAAGTTGAAAGAGGCTTGTAATGGCAAATGTGACTTGTATGCAAAATATGAGGTCAATCGGAGGTGATTTGATAGGTTTCGGCATCAGTTGAAGTTTCAAAGTTTATTGATTTGACATTGCGGTGTGATTCATCATTTCGAGGTCGCTATACATGATTTGAAGCTTTGAATAGGTTCATTTTGTCATATAGAACTTGTCTGGAAAATTTGGCAGCATTCAGAGTTGATTTGATATGGTTTGGACGCTCGATTGCGTTTCTAGAAGCTCTTGAAGTTTAGTTTTATTTTCATGCATTTTGGCATCCAATTCGCGATTTTAGAAGTTATTTTGATGATTTGAGCATGCGAGCGAGTTCGTGTTGTGTTTTTAGACATGTGTGCATAGTTGGGTTGGTGCCCTGAGGCCTCGGGTGAATTTTGGTTTGGTTTCAGAATGTTTTTTTAATTGTTGATTTCTGGTTCTGGCTTCTTCACATTTGCGATGTTCTGATCGCAAATGCGGCCATCGCATTTGCGAAGAAACCTCGCATTTGCATTTGCGGAGCCTAGGCGGCTGGGCAAGTTTCGTATTAGCAATGAGGCTGCCTCATTTGCGAAAGCTAGTCTTCGCATTTGCGAAGTTTTGGTCGCAAATGCGACCTTAACAGGGAAGTTTCCAGGTTCGCAATCGCGATGACATCAACAACCTGTTAAGGGCTGAGAATTCTGAGTTTTTGCTTTATTTTCATATTTTTGAACCCTTTCTTTGAGTTGAGGCAACTTTGAGAGGGGATTTTCATACCAAATTATTGGGTAAGTATCTTCAATCAATTTTGAACTAAATTTCATGATTTATACAAGATTAATCACCAAATTCATGAGAAATCTATGAAAAAATATGGGGATTTTGTCAAAGATTTGAAAAATAAAAAGTTAGGATTTGAGAGTCGAATAGGACTCGGATTTGAAAACAAAACACATATTTGGACTCGTGAGGCTATGGGTAGTCAAGACCTACCCTTGGACCCGGGTTTTGATTGGACGGGCCCCGGGTTTGACTTTTGTTGGTTTTTTTAGAAATTGAATAAGAATCACAGCTTTATTAATTGAAATTATTTCCTCTTTCATTGTGTGATGTATTTAAGTTGCCATTGGCTAGATTGAGTTAAGTGGAGATGCATTATGCATATGTAGAGGAAAAGGATAGATTGAGTGTTGAGTTAACCGAATTGAGGTAAGTGTTTTGCTAAGTTTGTTGAGAGTATTTTTCCTCCTATTTGTCATTGTTTGCTACATGCGGGGTGATACATATATAAGGTGACAAGCGTATATGTATGTGCCGGGGTTAACCATGCTCGGGGGTAGGTTGTGTTATTATTTTGTCATGTAGAATTACGTAAGTTCCTTTCTTCATGCCTCACTTGATTTATAGATATTAAGAAAGCAAAATAAAATGTTAGTAATCAAGACTTACCCTAATATAACTTGATCAAATTTGATAGAATTCAGAGAATATATTGATGTGTCTAGTTTGGTCATCTCTATGCGTAATCACTACTACAGTGGTACGGTAGATATTTTGAGATGATGGATTCTATAATTGTGTTGGTGATAAATTGTGAGACTTGTGGAAGTACTTGAATTATACAGCCCTAGAGGGCTTATTGAATCATTGTTGTCTTAGAAATTCCGTGATTGAGAATTTGTTGGAATATTCGTTTGAACACTCTCCTCGACATTATTTATTCTTCCTGCCTTGTCATTTTATTGATATAATATGCTTGGTAAGGAAGAGAGTTAAGCACAAAGGGTGATGCTATGCCAATTCATATTCATTATCATGTGAAGAAGAGTGTAAAACTTGAAGGGTGATGCCGTTCCATTTCATATACATTATCATGCGAGGAAGAGTGTAAAGCACGAAGGGTGATATTGCACCATTTCATTTATATTGGTATGCTTTTAATATTGTGAGGTTATGGCGCGGTGGGTGTTTTCGTGCAGGTGAGGATGAGGGAGACACATTATGATGTGATATCTGTTTTCTGTCCATATGTTTCCTCCTCTACCATGGGCTGTTATTGCCGCAATGATATATTTTGAGTGATATGTTGTTATTGTCCCGTACTTGACCTCTACCTCAATTGTTGTTGTGTTGTCCATGTCTTATACTTGCTTAGCTTTCATATGACATGCCTATTTCCTGCTTTCGAAATTATACTCTTGTCATACCTATTCTTTCGCACTCTAGTTTAAGCATTCCATCATGCTAGTCATTCATGCCCTTACTTGTTAACTTGTAAAGATCATGTGTTTCCTTCTTATTTGTAATATTTGTACTTAGGCCTCAAATATACTAGCTAATTGGCGTTGATATTCCTTGATTTCTAATTGTTGTTATTACTCACGTGCTTTTTGTTTAGTCCTTTACTGTTGCCCACATGTATATCCTTGTTCATTAATACTTGCATATTTCCTACTTTGTAATTCCTGTTATTATGTTTCTGTCATATGGTTGGTTCTGTTATACGTGCATTTGGAAGGCTGAGTTGAACGCACAAAGGGTGTTGTCGTGCTAATTGATTTGTTACAAAAAGTTGTTTATATATGGTGAGGATGAGATAGAAGCTTGAATGGTGCTACCGTGCCATCTGACATGATATCTTTGATAAACTTCTCATACCAGGAAACATTGTAACTCTTCTTTTGTCAATCCTTTTAGTAATTGTTGATTGTCTCACCGAGTTGTATACGGTACTTCTATTTGTTAGGCTTTGAACTACTTGTACTGTCAATCTAATGTACAAGTTATAACAATAAGCATCTTTTAACTAATAGCCTTATTACTATTTCAACAAGGTTACACAAAATAATTATCAATACATGGGGTCGGTTGTACTGATACTGCACTTCTACACATTGCGTGTAGATTATGGATCGGAGTTACTGGTGACGTCGGGAGCAGATTCGGAAGATGTTCATGCATTTGATATAACTTCCACTTGTCCTTGGTGTCTTAGGTTATTCCAAACCTGTTTATGTAACCTTCAAACAGAACGTGTATTTATTTGTATTAGTTCTGAAATTCCAAATCTTAGAAACTCTGATTCGTACTACCAGGTCTTGGGTGAATTTGTAAATGCTCAGTTATCTGTTCTCTTTTATTATAATATCAATTGAGTTGTGTTTTTTATTAGTTGGCCTACCTAGCGGGTTGAGTTAGGTGCCATTATGACTTGTGGTTTTTGGGTCTTGACAAGGTGGTATCAGAGAACTAGGTTGGTAGGTTCTTCGAGTCATGAGCGATTATCTAGTAGAGTCCTGCTGATCGGTATGATGATGTCCATACCTATCTTTGAGAGGATACATGGCATCTAGAAAAAATTCCCTTTCTTCATTCCTTATCGTGCAACCTTGTTTCAGCTTGAAATCAATGATTGAGACGCTTCCCAATCGCTCATATGTGATGTTGTGCGCTCAGTATTCACTATGTGTCGATGATCGGTGATGCTGCAAATGGATTACAATGGGCTATAGATGCTTGATTATCATCGTGATGTATTGTCTAGCCTTAGAAGAGGATGTATTGTAAATATTTTAGTCGTTCATTTGTGGTATGAGTGGGTTCATGGCAAAGTGTCGATATGATAAAACCAGCTGGCCATTTCCTGCATGATGAGTTTGGATCGTGTGTCTTGTATGAGGTTTCCACTCAATGGAGTGCATATCCTGTCAGCTTAGAGCATTTGGGAAATTTGTTTGACTATTGCAATGATGGGTAAGCGTTTGGCAGAGTCTCCGTGGTGTTTTATGATCATTATTGAATAAATTTCTGTAGCATTAAGCTAAATAGTCGTGCGGGATCGGGGCATACTATGATGATATGGTACTTTGGGTTGTCGATGAGGTGTTCTACGACTTCAAGCAAAGTGATAGAGTCCACTAATGACGATCGAATTGTAGGATCATGGGTGTATCAATTTCTAAACCGAGAGATTATGAGGTTATTTTTTTGAATGGGCATATGCTGGTGAAGCACGGGTTGTTCGATGTGTATTAGCTATGTATTGATGATCAGAATAAGATGAGTGGTTATTGAGATAGTTTTGGCGAGATCCAAGTCTTATGTAGCCTTTAAGGACTTTTGAATTTGTCTACATATGGGATTGAAAATGGTATTGAATAGTAATCGGATACACGGTAGTTCCCTGTCTAGAAAGGTCTACAAGTCAATATTGGGTAGATGCAAGAAATGGCTTCTGGTTCCCACGAAGTTCCCTCACGGCAGTCATATCAGATTGAGTTATTTCTGGGTTGGCGGTATGGGCAACTCGGTTGAGTTGTAGGCGATTGGTTCTGATTACTCGATTATGTGTTACTGAGTTTCGAAGAATTTATCATGGTTATGACCACAATTGGATTTGATGTTTTCTACAGACATAGAAGCTATATTGTGTGTGGTGTTGTTCTCCTGGATTGAGATAAACGAAAGATTCTCGATTGATGAAGTGTTCAATTTGCGCATGGTTCAGTAGATAGAAGGAAGATCAGGACTGCGGACCTCAAATGCAGCTACCTTGATACTCCCGGATAAGCTGCTAGGCAGAGAAATCCTCACACAGCCTCAGGTGTAGCTGTATATGCACGCAAGGTGCAGGGAATAATGTGAGTACTCCGACCCAGTGAGTAATAAACATAAATAAAGGCTGAGAATAAGAAATCCTGAATAGGCACAAAGTAATCCTATAAATACAGCAACTTGAACCAAGTAGTATTAAGTTAGTAAACCAATAACAAAAATTATGGAAATACTATAACAGATAAGGAAGTAAATGATAATTAAATATGAAATGCAACATATAATCCGGTACTCTCTAGTACCCGTTGCAGCGTGTAGCTCGCTCTATTTATTTATCGTCAATGGCGCTCACTAGCGCTATGCAGACTCCGGGAGGGGCCCCTTACGGCCCAAGCGCAATAATAAGCCATCTCGTGGCATCACTAGGCCATCGTCCTCACATCAATATCAATACAATACCGCCGTGGCCCGCAGCCTGATCCTATACTCAATCCAAAATCACATAAGCCCCTCGGGCACAGTCATATAAAAATATTCAGCCCAAACTTTATTAAAAATATTAATTAAGTTTCAAGTTTAAGAAAAAGGTGGATGCGTTTGCAGAACAGTATTAGATACTAGGATTGAGTTCAATGATATGTAAAAATGATAAGAAAGCAGTAATAGCAATCCCTGAAGGATTCAATTAATTGGCACGAAGCCCAAATATAGCAGTCAACTAAATTATAATGAGATTAAATGAATTTCAGTCAAATATACAATATATTCATCGATCGGGACGAACCAAGTCACAATCCCCAATGGTTCTCTACCCCACGCTCGCTACCCGGCGTGAAAGTCACCTTAATATAGCACTACGATGTGCATATACGAGGTTTCAAACCCTCAGGACATCATTTACATCTATTACTCACCTCAAGCCGGCCAAAATCCAAACTCGCTATGCCCTTGCCTCTCGAATCGACCTCCTCGCGCGTCGAATCTGATCAAAACCACAACGAATACATCACAATATGCCAATGGAACAATACCCAATCGAAAAAATAAAAAATTAGCAAAAATCTCGAAATTAGCAAAACCCGAGCCCCGGACCCACTTCTAGAAACTCAAAAATTCTTTCACCAATGGGTCCCTTTCTCGCCACGAGTCTATACATATAAAGAATACCAAAATAGGAGTCCAAATGACCGCTCAAATCCCAATTTGAAATATTAAAACTCAAGCCCTAGTTCTTCCCCTTTTTGCTAAGTTTCCACGGATTTCAAGGTCAATTTCACAATAAAATTGTGTTCTTAGTTCATAGGGCTTACGTCCAATCAATCCCAGTCGAAATCCTCTTCAATTCCCGTCCAAAAGCTCTCAAGGATGCACAACAATGGTGAAAATAAGACTTAGTTTGCGGATGAAATGTTAATAAAAAAATCCCTTCTGTCCAGCTGACCTTCCTTCTATGCGATCGCAGCCCCAGGCTTGCGATCGCATTGAACAAAATTTCCAGCTCCACTTTTAACACTACGCAATCACATAAACATCTTTGCGATCGCAATGACCAAACACTTTACCTTATGCGATCACAGACGCACCCACGCGATCACGATGAACAAAAATCCAAACTCCCAAGATTCCTCTATGCGATCGCAATAACACTCCTACGATCGCACTACATGAACTCCTGACCCTACGCGATCGCGAACACTACCCTGCGATCGCATAGAACAACTGACCAGCCCCCAAAAATCCTTCTATGCGATTGCAAAGCCTCTCCTGCGATCGCATAGAGCAAAACTCTGCAGCACTGACCTGCAATTTTCTGCAGCATCCAAGGTCCCAAAAACCTTCCGTTGGCCATCCGAAATCACCCCGAGGCCCCCGGGGCCTCAACCAAAAGCACCAACAAACTCTATAACATCATTCAAACTTGTTCCAATCATTAAAATACCTCAAACAACACCAAAACTATCAAATCACATTGGATTCAAGCCTATGTTCTTCTAAAGCTTCCAAAACATGCATTCGATCAAAAACCCAACCAAAACACCTCCGAATGTCCTGAAATTTTGCACACACATCCCAAATCACCTAACGAAGCTACTGCCACTCTTGAAATTCCATTCGGACCCTCGGATCAAAATCTCACCTATCAACCGGAATTCGCCAAAATACTAACTTCGCCAATTCAAGCCTAATTCTACACCGGACCTCCAAAAACACTTCCGATCACACTCATTAGTCACAAATAATCCCCTGAAGCTAACCAAATCATCAGAATCCATATCTGAGCCTCCTAACACATTAGTCAATGTCCGATTGACTTTTCCAAAACAAGGCTTCCTTAAAGAGACTAAGTGTCTCATCTCCTCTTTATTTCCGCATTTTCTAGAGAACGATATGTAGTACGTTGATACTCATGAATTAGAGGCTCAGACTTGTGACACCGGATTCTTCGGGATGTGTAGTTATTTTATATTTGGGATTTCCGCATGTTTAACTCTATTTCAGGATTTTAGTATTATGACTTAGTAATTTATCTGTGTTAATTAATTAATGAATTGTGATTAATCGGTTAAGGTTGTTGAAATGATCGGGCTTGCCTAGCAGTGTGTTGGGCGCCATCACGACCGGGGTTTGGGGTCGTGACAGTTATTGCATGATGTTTATCTTTTTCATAACTTTAGCCTCGCATGCCTAATGTTTGTGCACTCTTTTATATGCTAAATTTCCCTCTAAAATGACCTTCAATTATGGACTGATTTCAAACCACTACTTGTATAATTCTGATTGCACTTGTATGGTAAGTAATTGATTCTTTCCTCGTTTTACTGATTTCCCTGTTTCTTCGATTGATATGAAAATTTTCACTTTAGACTTTTGATTCTCCTGTTTTAGCTTGGTTTATTCATGGGAACTCATGTTATTCTCTCCAAATCAGTAATTTCGAATCCTTGACTCCTTGATTTACTATGTACTGATTGTCTCCATATTCTGCAAAGTTATTATGTTTCTTACCTTATTTGGTTAACCGAGTATTTCAAAGATTCTTCATTAGTTATTCCATTAATTAAACCTCTATGTACTTACCCCTAATTGTCTATTCTGCACATGATGCTCTACTTGATTTCTTTCCTTAAATGTTTTCAGCCCATCACCGTTGAATTTTAACTCTTTAATTAAAGGAAGTCTTTGATACCGATTTGATTTTTAATTAGTACATAGTTCCATAATTTCTGCTAAACTATGATTCTTGCCTTATTTTCTACCTGTTTTCAAACTATAAATACCTTGCTCTTTCATTAGAATACACAGGAACACTCTAAATTCTAAAATCCCTTACACTCAAAACATTCTCTCCTACTTTACTACTTCTAGTGTGACCTATTTAGTAGGCTGAAAGCCAAAGCTATATTTAGAAATCCTTCCACCTTGCCTTTACTGTATTTTACTTCTTTGAACCGGTATGTTCTGATTAAAATTTCAGCATCACAATAACATGTTTACTTAATACTTTTGCCTTCTTGTCTGCCTACTGCTTGTGTTTAATTCAGTACTTTGTTCTAGCATGTTGTAATTTCTTTCTTCCTATTTTGAATCTATGTATTAAGTATCCTAAACCCCTACCCAATGTATTTGATACTGATGGTTTGTTTGAGGCATGACATTATTGAGCATTGTTGTCCATGACTCGAACTTGATTCCCCTGGGATCATAACCTCTATGTATTCTCTAGTATTGTGTGTTTTGGTGGACTTATGGGTATGCCAGCATCTTCTAATGTTGTGCATGCCCAATGTTAACCCTTGCCTAAGTACATAGGCTGTTTGCAATTTCCCAACCCTGAACCCCTTTTTTGTATGAAATTATCGACTTGTTTATGGCTGTTTCCCAGCACCTCTTTCCCTCTATTCCCTTAGAACTCTGTTTCTTCACTTGCACTCTCTCTTAGACTTATGTTCTGCCTCCCCCCCCCCCTTGTCAGCCTTGCCCTGGGACCGATAAGCTCCCTCTGAACTTGGACACTTGAGGGTTGGCACTTCCACAAAGCACTTGTCCCTATTCTGGTGATACAATTTTGGTGTGAGCACTGCCTGGAGTCCCATTGAGGCTGTTAGGGAACTCTGACACACTCAAATTGGAGAAAGGCTTTGGATAAATGGTCTTTGAGTTGGTCTATCTCATAACTCAATGAGGAACTCAAGAATCAAGCTTCCTCTGGTTATACTTTTCTTTGATGCTTTTCTGATGTAATTTATTATTCTGGTTTGTAATAAGTTGTAATAAACATTTGGGACTGGCTGGTGAAAAGGATGGGTAACTATGCATGCAAGGGTAAAAATCATGCCTATAGGGTGTTTTAATTTCTGCATATTCAAACTTCACCTAGAAATCATGCCTATAGGGTGTTTTAATTTATGCATATTCAAACTTCTCCTAGAAACCATGCCTATAAGGTGTTTTAATTTTTGCATATTCAAACATCACCTAGAAAGCATGCCTCTAGGGTGCTTTAACATATGCGTATTCAAATTTTACCTAGAAACCATGCCTATAGGGTGTTTTAACTTCTGCGTATTCAAATTTCACCTAAAAGCCATGGATATAGAAATATTTTAATTCTGCATAATTGAAACTTCATTTAGATACCATGTCTATAAGGTTTAAAACAAGTTTCTACATTTAGATACTATGTCTATAAGGTTTAAAAAAGGTTTTTGCACATAGATACCATGTTTATAAGGTTTCTGCAATTAGATTCCACGTCTAAAATCAGTAATGCATAGAAATCATGCCTATAGGGCTCCTCGAGCAATTCTGATTCGTTTTCATTCATAGTCAATGTTAGATATAAAATCAGTAATAGTAGATGCTATAACCTGCATAACCTGTAACCAACTTATTTAATTCTTGTACATTCTACATCTCTTTTAAAAATCTAAGTACCTCACTTAACGAGTTTAACAAGTATGCATATAGGAGTTCAAACGATTAATTTCAAGCCTTACTATCTCATCACCTTCTAAAATCAGTAGATATCATGCCTATAAGACCTCGTATAAACACTTAGGCAAGCCTTAGAGTAATAACTGTAAACTGAATATGTTTCAATTAATCATTACAACCAGCAGGCAGGCTTGACTCTGGCTTCTTATCTGAGTTATGTAATAAACCAATCTGCCTCAATATTTAAACTCCCTTGTCTTTTGGTATATTTAATCAGACCGAAAAAAATATGTGCAAGTCACGCTAATTACATGCTTTCTTTGTTTAAGGAGGTATATATGAGCCTTTGTTTGTTTATATGCTTTCCCCAAAAATATGCAATATGTGTTTTGTATGTCGCCTTAGAGTTTTTACCTTTGAAACTTCAAATAAGCCTAATATCCATACCTTTTAGGATTAGTAGTCCTAAGTGCCTCTGGGACTAATAGGAGTGGGGCGTGTAATAGCATGCAATAAGTAATCGAGACCAATCCGCACTTTAATACCTTAACGCAGTAGGAAGGGTAGATATGGATATGATGACCATGAGATAATGTCATGTGTAGACCCCTCATTGAGGAGTGATCACCGGACATTGTGTGGGGTGATCCATGTTTTTTATAAACCTAGGACCCCCTCCCTTTATTCTTTATTCTCTTTTAGCCTAGTATTTCCGTATTCGAAATCGGCTCTTTTAATTATTCTTCCAAATTTGTCTACTTTCAAATAATTAGGTATTGAAATCCTCTCTTACTTGAGCCTTATTTGTTTTATATGTTAAATGCACCCAAATTCACAATAAATGTCTGGTCGGGAACCACACTAGTGGATTCTGAGGGGTGCCTAATAGCTTCCCATTGGAATAATTTCAAGCCCTTAACCTATTTCTGGTTATTCAAATCAAACTCATTTGGTGTCCTAATGCACCCTAATCATTAGGTGGCGACTGTTCAAATGCAAACCTAGTTCCCAAAGGAATGAGTTGTCCCTCCAAATGTCAAAAACATGATTTCGCGAGAAAAATATGGTGCGACACTTACATGATCGAAATATCACCACTTAAGCCATAGACAAAACCCGGCCCCAAGTACTCCAGATCAACCCGTCATCAACATGCCGAAATCACATCTCGCACCTCAAATATGGAACTCACAAGCCGTCAATGTACATATGATACTGAGTGCTTATGTGTGCATACGAATACGTGGAAGAATTCACAGAGTTACACTTCAAGCTGAATCAATACCGCACGATAAGAATTCAAGGATGTGAAGTTTCCTAAGGGTTCTACAGCCTCTCTAAGATAAGTACAGATATCTGCGTACCGATCCACAAGACTCTACTAAACCTGCTTATGACTCGTGAGCCATATGTAACCTAGGCTCTATACCAACTTGTCACGACCCAAAAACAAACCCTATCGTGATGACGCCTATGGTTGTACTAGGCAATCCAGCACATTACCAAAAACAAACGAGATTTTCATTTTTCAAGATAATTCCCAAAGATATTTAATATAAAACCTTCATAAGGAGTATAAATCAAAACAAAAGTGCGAAAAAGAAAAGCCCGACATCAGGGTGTCACTAGTCGTGAGAATCTATTACAACCGTCTGATAATATCAAGACTAACACAGACTGGAAATAGCTAAAAACAACTAAGGGAAGATGAAGACGGAGGAAAGAAAGGCAGCGATCGCTAGCAAGACCATGTTAACTCCGATGGATCTTCAACTAAATAACCAACAACTGCTACCGGATCCAAAAATACCTGGATCAGCACACAAAGTGTAGGGAGTAATGTGAGTACGCCCAATCAGTAAGTAACCAAAGTAAATAAAGGCTGAGAAGCAGTGGTGAACAATAAAGTATATAAGTTCTTATCATGAAATCTCAGTAAAAGTACATCATGCATTTAAAATTAGAGTTTGAATCAAATCATTTCGTTTAAACTCAGTAACAATAAAATCATTTAAAGATATTTTTCAAGAGTTCTCAAATAGAGTCTCAGTGCAATAGTGAGAAAAAATGTTGAAAACACAAGCATCCCCTCGGGAAAAACATCACTCACAAACAGGCCTTCGGGCAACCTTACAGTCAATCATGTGCTGCCCCTCGAGCATACCTCATCGTCACTCATATACAGCCCCTCAGGCAAAACATCAATCATATACAACCTCTCGGGCAAAACATCACTCAAGGTACCTGCGCTCACTAGGGGTGTGCAAACTCTAGAGTGGCTCCTTTAGCCCAAATGCTATAACAAGACACCTCGTGGCATAAATAAATCAAGCCCTCGGCCTCACTCAATCATGATTCACTAATAACACGTTGCGGCATACAGCCCGATCCAATAAATATCCTCACAAATCAGGCCCTCGGCCTCACTCGGTCATAAACCTCGCAAGACACTCGGGCTCTTAGCAAAAAGACTAAGTTATGAAATCAATAAGTATATAGATTTTCAACCAAAAACAATGAGAGGATAATAAGAAAAAGGCCCATGAGGGTCCAAACAACTTTAGCACAAGGCCCAAATATGGCATTGTAACGACCCGGCCGGTCATTTTTGGAATTTACGCCCCGATCCCCCATTAACTGCTTTCCCTAAGTTCATTTCTGCTATTTTGGTTTGCCGGGACATTCGGTTCTAGGATTCGGAGTGTTTTAGGACACTTAGTCCTTAAATGAGAGCATAAGAGTTGAAAAATGGTCCGTATTTAGAACAGTGTGAAGACGACCTCGAAATGGAAATCCGATGGTTCCGTTAGCTCCGTTAGGTGATTTCGGGGTTGGGAGCGTATTCGGAATGTTATTTGGAGGTCCGTAGCTCTTTTAGGCTTGAAATGCCGAAGTTTGAATTTTTGACGTTTCCGGTCTGATAGCGAGTTTTTGATCCGAGGGTCGGATTTGAATTTCGGAAGTTTTTGTAGCTCCGTCATGTCATTTGGGATGTGTGCGCAAAATTTCAGGTCATTCGGACAAGGTTTGGATAGGTTTTTGATCGAAAGTGTGTTTGGTTAGAATTTGAAGTTCATAGGCTTGAATCTTGATTAATTTGTGTTTCCGGCATTGTTTTGGGTGATTTAAGGATTGGTACAAGTTCGAATAAGGTATTAGGTGGTATTGGTGCTTTTGGTTGAGGTCCCGGGGGTCTCGGGATGATTTCGGGTAGCTAAACGGGAAATTTTTGGACTTATGAAGATTTTAGGCCTGCTGCTTCTGGTATTTTCGCTTCTGCGGTTTTGGAGCCACAGAAGCGGAGCCGCTTAAGTGGCCAGGAAGCTGCAGAAGCGGAAGTGGCGATTGGG
>MU755565.1:33956-46108 GCA_026770625.1 Nicotiana glauca
TGTTCACCTCAAAAATTTTGTTCGCGATCTTTTCAAGATGGTTCACAGTAATTTTCTCGGGCACATGTGCTTCATTTAAGATTTTCATTAGAGCCCGGCGATGTTCATCCGAATGGATTAACAAAGACAATAGAGAGATCTGTGCCGGCGTTTTCCTTAGTTGTTCCACTATTGAGTAAACCTGTGCTTTCATTTTTCTCAGAAATTCTTCAGCTTCCTCCTCGGTGACAGCTTTTTTCACCGGTGCCGGATTGTCCCTAGTTGTTTTAGCTTTTCTTAATTCCCCAGGGACAAAACACCTCCCTGATCTTGTCAAACCATGAGTTTCGCATACTTCATTTTTAACTTCTTTTCCCCGATATATAACAGTCACTTTATTATAGTTCCATGGGACAACCTTTGCATCTACAACGGGCAACTGAGTTACCGGTTTAATGATGACCGGTTCCGCTTGACCACCTTTTACAACCAATACAGGTTTAACAATTACTCCTAGTATTATCACTTTCACAGATTCTGGTTTTACTATCAATACTGGCTCATTAACCACTTGTTCCGTTGCAACCACCGTCTTTCCACCAATTGATTTCTCATCTGCTTTACTTTCACTTGCTTTGATCATCATTACCGTCTGAGATGGATTTTTGCACTCTCCCCTCTGTACTAACTCAATCATGTGAGCCTCATGATGAGTCGGTAAGGGATTCTGCGTAATATTAGGAGTTTCAGAAGCCTCCACTTCAATTCTCCTAGTGTCAATGAGTTCCTGAATAGCTGTCTTCAAGTGCCAACATTTTTCCGTATCGTGCCCCGGAACTCCTGAGCAATATTCGCAATTGACGGTATGGTCCAGGTTCCTTGGTGGTGGGTTTGGGATTTTTGGTTCAATAGGGTTTAGAACTCCAATCTGCCTCAGCCTATGGAATAGGCTAGTGTAGGATTCTCCTAACGGAGTGAAATTCTTTTTCTTCTGGAATCTATCGTTTCTGGCAGCAGGGTTTGGGCGGAAGCCAGTTCCCCCAGGATTTCTGTATGTTTTGGGGGTGGGTATGTATTTTGGGTATGATAGGTGTTGTGAGGAGTGGGTGCACGCCATGGTGCTTGTGGTTGAGGATAAGTTTGGGCGTGGTGGACTGAAAAATGAGGAACGAGAGGTGGATAGTAATGTTGCGGTGGGCCATATGGTGTAGGTGGGTAGGTTGGTGATGTGGACGGGGTTGATAGTAAGGGGAAGGACCCCTGGACCATGTCCTACCTTCTACCAAAGTTACTTCTTCTTTCTTCTTTTTTCCCAGAACTCCTCCAGTGCCAGTCTGGATGGCTTGGGTTGTAGCATTTATTGCCGAGTAGCTCATGATCTTATTAGACTTCAAGCCCTCTTCTACCATACTTCCGATTTTGACAACTTCATTGAACGTCTTTCCAACAGCTGACACCAAATAGCCGTAATAAGTGGGTTCTAGAGCTTGCAAAAAGTAATCCACATTTCACCCTCTTTCATGGGTGGATCAACCCTTGCGGCCTACTCTCTCCATCTGAATCCATATTCCCTGAAGCTCTCCCCTGGCTTCTTTTCAATCTTTGTCATGGAGAGTCGGTCGGGAACAATCTCCAAATTATATTGAAAGTGATTGCAAAGGCCTAGGCTAAGTCGTCCCAGGTAAACCAATGAGTGTGGTCCTGCTTCGTGTACCACTCCAAGGCTGACCCACTAAGGCTCTGGCTGAAGTACGCCATTAGCAATTCGTCTTTTCCACAGGCACCCCTCATTTTACTACAAAGCCCCCTCAAGTAGGCCACAGGGTCACCATGACCGTCATAAAGATCTAACTTTGGCAACTTAAAACCCACAGGTTGTTGAACTCTTGGAAATAGACACAGGTCTTTATAAGCCACACTTACTTGCCCCCCGAGACCTTGCATATTCCGGAACTATAGTTCTGGTGGATAGTAATGATTTTGTTGGGTGTGGAACAGAGGTTCACTTGAAGATTTATGTAACATGGCCGGTGGAGGAGCCACGTACACAGGAGCAACTGGTGGTGGTGGTGATGTTATCTATTTTGGTGGTTGAGGAGGTGTTGGTGTTTGAGAAGTGGTTGCATAATATGGTGGATATGTAGGATAAGCAGGGGAAGAATTTACGCTAGGAGGGTCTTGTGTTTGATCTTTTGGAGGAACATAGACGGGATTGGCAGGATATGCAGGTAAGGGTTGTCCTTTCGCCCAGGCCTGGTACATTTCGGCCATTTGTTGTTTCAGCTTGTACATTTCCTCCTTCATAGCATTTACATCCACTGTTTCTTCATCCCTAGCCGGGTCAACAATTGTAGCTTCGATCTCTTGGCTAATCATTTTCGACATATCTTTGGAACGGGTATTGTACGGATGAGTTGCCAGAATGCCAGCTAACTAAAACCACACGTCTGTACGCATCAACAACAACCCGTTTATTAGTGGTTAGGGCATCAATAATCTCACAGTGGGAACAATTTTTTTCGGCCACATGCGTCATCCCGGCTTTCTCAATTATTGCTTTTCCTTTATTCTTGCCTTTTCCTTTGCTTTGCCAATTCTTTTGTTACGACTTTTCCCTCTTTTTTTATTTTCTTCTTTTTTCATTTTCATTTTTCTTTTGTTTTTTTTCAATATTCTTTTGACTCGTATTTATATTTCATATTTTCATATGATTATTATTGGTCCTGTAAAATTTCCTATCGCAAATGTGTTTAGATGAAATCAAAAACAAAAATACAAATACAATTTTTGGGAATTTTCAAATTTATTATTGGCCAATATATTTATTACAATGACAAACTCTAAATGACAAACCAAACTACAAACTTCTTAATAACTATATGAAATGAAATACAGACTGATTAAAATGAAAATACATACTCACAATGAAGTACTGACTCAAGAATACATTAAAGCTCCTGGTGCCAGCGGGACATCGTTCGGTCTCGCCGCAGGACTATATGCAAGTCCCCCTTGGAGTATGTCTAGGTCGCCCATTATCTGTTTCACGAATATCTTCACTGAGGCAAAAAATGTAGTTTGGGTCATGTTCTCACATATTTGGCACTTCCGGGTGATGTAATGAGCAATATCGAGGATTCTTTCTCTAATTATCCCTTTTTCCTGAAGCAACCGCCCAATCTGTTCAGTCCTAGCTTCCAAAGTTTGCTGATTTTTCTCTTGAAGTTGTTGCAGATCCATCTCTAATTGTGCTACAGCTGTATAGCAATGCTCCCTTTCAACACTGAACTCTTTTGCTTGTTTGCTCATTTTGACCTCTGCAGTAATGACCTTTTTCCTCAATCTGGCGACCTCATTATCATGCTCTTCTTTTAGCTGTTGGACCATACGGGCTCGTTCCTCTGCATTTTTAGCCAACTGTCTTTGAACCCCAGCTAGTTCTTTTTCTGCTTTGTTAAGGTCAAAACTGTAATCATTCACTTTTTGCCGCAAATTGTCTATCAGCTTCGCATCTCGGGCATTTCTAACAGGGGTTTCGGCTGCTGTCTTCATTTTCTGAATTTGAGCTCGTAATGCCTCATTCTCTTTGGCCAATTGCTTTTTCTCACCTTCGTCAGCTGCTGCTTGCACACTGTTTTCAAACTTGAGGTCTTGGACCTGTTTTTCCAACATGCTGATCTTTGCCCTGTACTCATTTTCTTTGGCTAACCAAGCCCACTGCTCTTGTGATGACTCAGCAAACTCCTGGAGGTGAGGTCTTTTGGCTGGCCTTCCGAATGCCACATCCCTTCTGTACCAAGACTGATAGTCAGGTGATACCTCTCCTTTAGCTCGATCACGGACACAAGTATTTGCCGCCAAATATTGACATTCGCTCCAGATCTGGCGGACCAATGCTTCAGGAAACTGGCCATCGGGGCCAATCTCGATCACTTGCAAACTAAGATCATCATCCTTGGGTACTATTTGGCATCTCCCAAGTTGTCTCAACACACGATAAGGGGCGTAAGGCTGAATGCTTTTAAGCCCCATCAAAAGGAAATGTGGCCGAGCTGCCGGCATATATATGATTTCATCAACGGGTAACCATCCAAATGTCCACTCAATTTGACTAGCAGTGAGGGACAAAAAATATGTTGTCCAACCCGTGAATCCTTCTGGCAATTTGACCCCTTTAATCCTTGTGTGAAACTCTTCTATGCACGTTTTTTCTGGAGACCCGTAGCTCAAGAATTGAGGACGATGACACAGATGCTCAATCATCCACATTTGTAACAATAAACTGCACCCCTCGAAGAAAGTTTCCCCAGCCTTGCAAGCCGTAAGAGCACGGAAAATATCAGCCAATATCATAGGTGCAAGAGTACTTTTGGCTTGGGTAATTAACGTGCTGACAACCCCAGCTATCTTTATATCAATGTTCCCGTCCTTTCTCGGAAATACCAAAAGTCCCAGAAAAACCACCATAAAGGCGAAACGTCGATGCTCTTCCCACTTCTGGCGATTTCCTTTGCTACATATCTTGCTTTCTGGGTTATTGAACCCCCCGATATGGCCATAGCGATGATATATGAAATTTAGAGTACAAAAGCCATTTGCCAGATCTGTGTTATGGACGGTTCTGATTATCTTCAAAGAGTCTAGAAATCTGTGCACAGCTACAACTCTCGGTGCAACCAAATACTTATGCCTTAAAGGGACCTCATCTTTACCAATGTAGCTAGCTATTTCCTCTAATGTCGGGGTAAGTTCGAAGTTCGAAAAGTGGAACACATTATGTGCTGGGTCCCAACATGTAATCAATGCTTTGACAATATCCCCTCGAGGCACAATATCTAGCAAATCGATGAGACCTTTCAAATATTTCTTTACTTCATCTTGCCCTTCTTTGCCCAAATCATTCCACCACAGACGTAACTCCAAACGGATCTTATGCAAGGATGATTCATTCTGAGTCGTGCTCATCCTGCACATTTATTAAGGTGATTTAATCATTTATTGATGACCTAAAAAGAAAAGCACTATATATATATATTTTTTTTTTTTTTGCGAAAATCAAGTAACCAAACTAGCAAAATTTCATTTTCAATTTTATTGACAAAACAAACTATATTTTTGATTTTTTTGAAAGCAAAACAAAATAATAAAAAAAAAATTATTTGCAATAACCCTAAAAACTCTTTTTATATTTTGCTTTTGCTTTAGTTAAAATGAATTATAAAAAATCAAAAATCTTTCTATTTTCAACCTTTTTTTTTTTATAAAATTGCGGCAGAGTTTTGACAGCACTTGGATATCGGTTTTTCTAAAATTTAAACAATTACTATTATCTTCTCTTTTTCTCTTTTTTTTAAATCAATTTCACAAAATTTTCTTCTTCTTTTTTTAACTGATCAGCATGATGGCCCGAGACAAATAAATGCAACACTAAAATGTATGGTGGTCATTTCATATCCGGGTACCTGTCCTAGACGGGCCCAACCCCTGTGTTGAGTCCCCTAAGTCATACGTGATGCAAGTAAACATCCCTATTCTAAGTTCAAAACCTGGTTATATGTTCTAGACTGTGTACCCGAGCGGACAATTCGAGTCAAGGAGGGGGCTACGTACCGGGAACCAAAAGGCCATCCGGCTTAGTAACTTGTCCGGCCACTTTCTTATTTAAGGGTATTGACACTAACAGAATAGGGAGTTTCAACCAGTAAGCACATCCCCGGAGGTGAGAAGAGAAGATTTTTCGGCACAGTTTATATACAGTTCATATAATATCAAAGCGGTAAACATTTTGCATATTAATCATGAACATATAGGGAAATCAGATATAAACAAATACAACAATTATTCCGAGCTCAAATTCTTAAACCCTGAACCGAATTTCTAGGTTTCTTATCCCAAGCGGAGTCGCCAGAGCTGTCACACCTCCTTTTTTACGAGTTTTAATACACCCACGTGAAGAGCGTAAAGGAGTTTTTTCAATTAAAGGACAGTCGGAACGGGATTTATTATTATTTATTCAGAGTTGCCACTTGAAAAATTAATGGTATTCCAACTCACCGGTTGAATCCCGAACCGAGGAAAATATGACTCTGTTAACAGTCCGCGAACCAGAAATCTGGATAAGGAATTCTGTTAACCCGGGAGAAGGTGTTAGGCATTCCCGGATTCCGTGGTTCTAGCACGGTCGCTCAACTGTCATATTTGATTTTATCTGATTTCCATATATGTTCTATTGTATGTGCCTTTTATTAATAACCTTCTTTTATTCTTTCTATCATTTATTTTACAAGAATTACAACGTCATAAAAATGTATCTCAAACCACGCCGTACCAGTACGCCCGTGGCTTTTAACACATTTCAACTTCGTTGAGATTTGGATTGGGGTCACATAAATGTGCACCCGTATTTAAGAAAGTAACATTATTATAAAGCAACTACGTGTTTATTATCTTTGGGAAAAACCGTGAAATTTGCTAAACGGTCCTTCTAATTTCTAATATTTCTTATAAGTCATTATTGAGGGCCCCGCAAGTGTGTATTTGTAATGACTCGACCCGTCATTTATTGTATTTCAGCCGTGTTATCCCCGTTATATGTTTTCCCGTATGTTAATATGCGTGTTTAGTGAGTTTGAAGTGGTTTGGGTGGAAATTGGATAGAAATGAGACAAATAGTCTCTTTAAGAAAAGCTTAAGTTGGAAAAGTCAACCCGGTATTGACTTATGAGTTAGAGGGCTCAGAACGGATTTCCGATCACTCGACTAGTTTCGGGGGATGATTTGTGACTTAGGAGTGAAAACGGAAGTGAATTCGGAGGTCCGGAGGGAAAGTTAGCTAGGTTTGGTGAAGCTGGAATTTTGGAAGAATCCGGTCGATAGGTGAGAATTTGATCCGAGGGTCGGAATGGAATTCCGAAAGTTGCATTAGCTCCGTTAGGTGATTTTGGATATGCCTGCAAATTTTCAGGTCATTTGGACGTCGTTTGGTTGGTTTCGGCATCGGATATGAATTTTGAAAGTTTAAGTTTAAGTTTGAATCGAATTCTAGGATTTTGGTGATTTTTGATGTTTAAGGTAGCGTTTTTATGATCCGAGCAAGTTTGAATGAAGTATTAGGTTGAGTTTGTGTTTTTGGTTGAGGTCCCGAGGGCCTCGGGGTGATTTCGGATGCCTAACGGGCATTTTTGGTTTTGGAAAAAAAAAAAAAAAAGCTGCTGAAATGCAGCAGAATTCTGGGCATTTTCAGGTGCTAGTAGGCTACTTTGGGAGCTCATATCTTGTAATCTATAAGGAATCACAAAAAGTGCAAAACATGAAAGTTGTAGACCTTCGTGTCTAGTTTCCAGAAAGCTAAAGAACTCGTAATTTGGACATCTGTACTAGAAGTTATGATCGACGGAAAATGACTGCTGGAGCAATAGGATGTACAACTTGTATAGCACAGGTGCAAGGTACAACTCGACGAAGCACGGGCAGATTCTTTATTACACGAAATTGGTTTATTTCTTTCATTTATTTCATTTGGTTTGGATGATTTTGGAGAGGATTTCAAGGGGGATTTCATCAAGCATCAAAGGTGAGTTGTTTCTACTTATTTCCAAGTTAAATACAAGGATTAGAACTGAAAACTCAAGTAATTTATGGACAAAAATGGTAGTTTAGGGCTTGAAACTTAAGAGAATTAAATGGAGATTTGAGGGGTTATTTGAACTCCGATTTTGGTAAATTTGATATGTACGGACTCGTGGCGAGACGAGGAATCTGGTGATGTGAATTTCGTAATTTTTCGAGAAGTGGGCCCGGGGCTCGGGTTTTGCTAATTTCGCGAATTTCGATGTTTTTCGAGTTCTTTCGATTGGGTTATGTTCCATTAGCCTATTGTAATATATTCGTTGTGTTTTTGGCCAGATTCGACGCTCGTAGAGGAGAATTTGAGGGGAAAAGGCATTTCGAGCTAGTTTCCGGCCGGCTTGAGGTGAGTAATGGGTGTAGATGATGACCCGAGGGTTCGAAACCCCGGTATATCACATTGTGACGCTGTATTGAGGCGAGACACGTACTCTACTACGAGTGCGGGGTCGATTATGATTGGGGACTATGGCTTAGTCCGACCGAGTGGCATTATACAGTGTTGTTGGCTATAGATGAGCCGGTAAACCTCCTACTTGGATGGTTATGAATATATTTGGGCTGCGTGCCGGTTAATTGGATCCCGTGAGGATCGTTATCATTGTTTCTATGCATTATAGCATGCTTTCATGACATCAGTCCTGCACTAGAACTCTGTTTAACATGATTTGGTAAATATTGAGGTTTGACACCTAATTCTATGTTTTCTTCTAATAAACTGAACTAAAAATGGTAAGATATATGTGCCTGTGAGGCTTGTATGCATGTAGCTTGACTGATAGTGGATTGGGCTGTGCGCCACAGCGTATGTTACTATGATATTGCGCTTGGGCTGTAGGAGCTCCTCTAGAGTCGAAACCCCCACAGTGAGCGCGGGTACCCAAATGGATTGGACTGCACATATCGCAGTGGTCATGCATTGCATTGCATCGCATGCATTGATTATTGTTGTTTTATATTCATATCTCTGAGGTTTAAACTGTATAGCTCTGTTGGATAGCTTTACTCTGTACTTTATTGTGGATTTCAAATCTTCGGGTTCTTATACATGCTTATTACTCGCTGAGTTGGTAGACTCACCCTATACTCACTGCACCTTGTGTGCAGATCCAGGTGCATCCGAGGTTTAGCATTGCTGTTGTCGCTTATCCAGGTGCCAGAGCATTGAGGTAGCTGCCAGCGTCCGCAGGACCAACTGCTCTGTTCTTATCAGTTATTTCTTGTTATTCAGACATTTGTATTTCATCTTTCAGACTTGTACTTGGTTTTTGTTAGAGGCTCTATACTCGTGACCCCATGTCTTGGGAGTACTTGTTCAGTCGTGGTTTCTATTCGTATATTATCTTTTCAGTTATTCAGATTTTATTGTTAAAGTTTCCATGTTCCTCTTATTGCTTCATGTTTGGGATGAATCGTTGTATTGAGAAGGTGTTGGTCAGGCTTGCCCAGCCTCGCAGCAGGGCGCCATCATGACCGGGTTTAGGGTCGTGAAAAGTTGGTATCAGAGCCTAGGTTTCTAGGATTCACGAGCTATGACCCGGTTTAGTAGAGTCTTGTAGATCGGTACGTAGACATCCGTATCATATCCGCGGGAGACTACAGAACCTTAGGAAAACACTGCACTTTCTTGAAATTCTTATCGTGCGACTTTGTTGAATTGAGAACTGAATCCTTTTATCCTATTCACTCGCAGATGGCGAGAACCCGTGCTTCAGGACGTGGTGGACGACCATCAGTGCCACCAGCTAGAGGCCGTAGGCGTGGCCGCGGTCGTGGTCGTGGTCGAGTTGGACCAGCAGAGGCAGCACCTATTGATCCGCCAGCTGTTGAGACTCCAGCAGTGCCTATTGCGATACCCGAACTTCAGGAGACATTGGCTCAGATTCTATAAGTCTGTACCGGGTTAGCTCAGGTTGTATCAGTTACAGCAGCAGCCACATCTCATACAGGGGGTGGTCATCAGACCCCTGCGGCTCAGACTCCAGAGCCGGTTGTTCAGGGCTTGCAGACTCCAGAGGCAGCCCCTATTGCTCCAGCTGCCCCAGCAGCACCGGTTGCTCCACTTGCGCCAGCGGTGCCAGTTCCAGGTTATGTTGTTCCGGCTATGGCTGATGACGAGCAGCGACGTTTGGAGAGATTTGGTAGACTTCAGTCGCCTACTTTCAGTGGCGCAGAGGGCGAGGATGCCCAGGGATTCTTGGATAAATGTCAGCGTATGCTCCGTACAGCAGGCATATTGGAGTCCAGCGAAGTATCATTCACTACATTTCAGTTCACAGGTGCAGCATTCACCTGGTGGGAGGAGTTCGAGAGGCATGGGCCTGTTAGTGCAGCGCCCCTCACCTGGCAGCAGTTCTCCACTATGTTATTGGAGAAGTATATTCCGCAGTCTCGCAGAGAGGAGCTGCGTAGAGAGTTTGAGTGGTTGACCCAGGGTGACAGGTCAGTGACTCAGTATGAGTTGAGATTCATAGAGTTAGCGCGTCATGCTACATGGATGGTCCCGAATGATCGGGAAAGGATCAGGAGATTTGTTGATGGCCTTAATTATTCTATTCGCATCTTGATGACCAGGGAGAGAGTTGCGTCTGTTACTTTTGAGGAGGCGGTTGATGCCGCTCGGCTTATTGAGTCAGACCGTCGCCGAGAGCGCGAGGAGAGGGAGGCCAAGAGGCCTAGAGGTTCAAGAGGTTTCAGCGGTGCTCCATCTAGGGGCCAGTTTCAGCGAGGCAGAGGTCGCTCTTTCAGACCTCCTCAGTCAGGGCGATCAGAGTCTAGTGGGGCCTCTTCAGGCCGAGGTTATCAGGGACAGCAGCAGGGCCGGTCTTCTCTTAGTGCCCTTCCAGCTCAGTCCTCTTCTCCAGCTCCTTCGGCTCAGGGTTCATCTGCAGCGAGGGGTTCATTTCAGTCCCCTTCTCCAGCGCCAGGCAGTTGTTATGAGTGTGGTGAGTTGGGTCATTGGAGGAGGAGTTGCCCTCGACTCCGTGGTGGCAGATCTTATTCTCAGCAGAGGGACCAGCCCTCGTCATCAGCACCAGTTTCTTCTGCTCCCCCTCAGTCAGCTAGGGGTGGCGGTCAGGCAGCTAGAGGCCGTCCCAGGGGTGGAGGTCGTACTAGCGGTGGTCAGGCCAGATTCTATGCCTTACCAGACAGGGCCGACGCCATTGCATCCGATGCTGTTATTACAGGTATTATTCCAGTCTGCCACAGGGATGTGTCTGTCTTATTTGACCCAGGGTCCACCTATTCTTACGTGTCTTGTTATTTTTCCCATCATCTGGGTGTGGTTCGTGATATTCTTGCCTCTCCTGTGCATGTATCTACCCCGGTGGGTGATACTATTATTGTGGATCGTGTGTATCGATCCTGTTTGATATCATTTGGGGGTCTGGAGACCCGTGTTGACTTATTGTTATTGAGTATGGTGGATTTTGATGTGATTCTGGGTATGGACTGGTTGTCCCCATATCATGCTCTTTTGGACTGTCATGCTAAGACAGTTACTTTGGCTATTCCTGGTAAACCCAGAGTTGAGTGGCGAGGCGTGTCTGATTATGTGCCTAGCAGGGTGATTTCTTTCTTAAAAGCCCAGCGGATGGTTGGGAAAGGTTGCTTATCTTACTTGGCGTTTGTTAGAGATGTTGGAGCTGAGACTCCTAGCCTTGACTCAGTTCCTGTTGTGAGGGACTTTCCGGATGTATTTCCAGCTGACCTGCCAGGCATGCCGCCGGACAGGGATATTGATTTTGGCATTGATCTGATGCCGGGCACTCAGCCCATTTCTATTCCTCCTTATCGTATGGCACCAGCTGAGTTAAAAGAATTGAAGGAGCAGCTTCAGGAACTCCTAGATAAGGGTTTTATTCGTCCTAGTATGTCACCGTGGGGTGTACCAGTCTTATTTGTGAAGAAGAAAGATGGCACAATGAGAATGTGCATTGACTACAGGCAGTTGAATAAAGTGACCGTGAAGAATAAGTATCCATTGCCTCGTATTGAGGACTTGTTTGATCAGCTCCAGGGAGCTAAGGTTTTCTCTACGATTGATATTCGTTCTGGCTATCATCAGCTGAAGATTCGGGATTCTGATATTATGAAGACAGCTTTCGGGACGAGATATGAGCATTATGAATTTCTCGTTATGTCTTTTGGGTTGACTAATGCCCCAGCTGCATTCATGCACTTGATGAATAGTGTGTTCAGGCCGTATCTGGATTCGTTTGTGATAGTGTTTATTGATGATATCCTGGTGTACTCATGTAGCCAGGAGGAGCACGCACGGCATTTGAGGGTTGCATTGCAGCAGTTGAGAGAGGAGAAGCTTTATGCTAAGTTCTCTAAATGTGAATTCTGGCTTAGTTCTGTGGCATTCTTGGGACACGTGTGTCCAGTAGTGGGATTCAGGTAGATCCGAAGAAAGTTGAGGCAGTGCAGAGTTGGCCTAGGCCGTCTTCGGCCACAAAGATTCGGAGTTTCCTTGGCTTGGCAGGATACTACCGCAGGTTCGTTGAGGGTTTTTCATCTATTGCGTCTCCATTGACTAAATT
>MU755565.1:49952-82063 GCA_026770625.1 Nicotiana glauca
CCTTAGGCAGGCCCAGACCTTCACATGTCAAGCTAAATATTGAATTGGGCCGGTGCTGGGTTAACTGAAGCCCAAAATCACATCAGGTCAATAGGCCTTATGTTGAATGAAAACTTAACTTCAAACACGAAACAAAACATGATGAATTAACTTGTAAACTACTCTAATTGTATTTCATAACACTGCAGAAGATTAACGAAGAACCTTCAAATTTTGTGTTCAAATTTTGTTTATTTATTTATTTATCTATAAGTTCTGAATATTAGTGAAATAGGAACCAAGCAAAATGCATAATTCTTTAAAATCAAACAGGCTATCATTTAATTATTGAAAATGTTATTACAACTGAAAGCACCTAAAATTACTATTCTACTTACTGTTTTTTAAGCAATCAAAGTTGTACTAAGCTATTAAAATAAACTGAAATCAGTAAAAACGTTTCCAGATTCTCATTATAAACTAATTGTTCGAAACTATTTAACAACTACTTTGCTAATTCAATAGATTCTAAAGTTTCTGTTCAAGCACATTATTCTAAATATTTTTTATTTACTAGTACAGTGGACGAAAATAGAACCAAGTGATTGAAGCTTAGAGAAGAACTTCCAGATTTTTATATACTGAACTTTTTCAAATTTAACTATTAGATTTCAATATTATAATTGGTTCTAATTATCACCAGAAAATTATCATAAATCAAATATCCTCACAGTCCAAGTTTGCTAATAAACAGTCCGACATAACAGTCCAATTATACAACTAATTCAGAGTTTAACTACTAATCAAATTTACAATTTATTACATAAATGATTCAGCTCAATCAACTCTAACAGTTTGAACTCATTATAACACGAAGGACTTGCAGAAATTACAGCTTCAAATCATCTCAGTCGAAGATTACACTAAGAAAAATTCAAATGTGTATCTGGATTTGAAAACAAAAATCTATTAGAAGAAGGATCGATTAGTGATAAACATCAAGAGCAATAGAATCAACACAACAAATCCAAACACAGCTCCAATAACAAGATTTAAACCCACAACAACAATGTTTTAACCAGGAGATCAACTCAACAAATCCAAATTACAACTTCAGAGACTTTTAATACCAGATCAGTAGAGAATTATCACACAGCCTTCAAATATAGATCGATTAATCAATGTAACAGTGTAATTTTGAACTTTTTCTACTGTTTTTGATGTTTTTGAGTTTTTATAATAAAAGGTATCGAGAGAATGGATCTAGAATAGCAGAAGTGTTTTAGGGATATTTTCAGATTGCTTAAAAACCTATCAAATGATGCCCATTACAGCCTATTTATAGATTTAAAAATGAAGGGAAATTCATATTTCAGAATTTATGAATTAGTCCCTTTTTATTTAATGTTTTACCCTTATTCTTTGATTAGTTATTCACTTGGCTACCTTTATTTGTGAAAAATCACACTAATTACCACATCTAGAACTTTCTACCCTTATGTAATTCGCTATTTGCCCCTACTTCACTTGAAAAGTTACCCTATTACCATTTTCCTCTACCCAGAATGCCCCTACTTCCTTGGTCTTATTACTGTTATCCCATTTTATGTCCCCAAATTACCCCTGAATATAAATCAGATTTACAAAGTATCCTAATTATTGATTATCGATTAACAGCTATAAACCAAAATAACCCTAACAATTTATCATTAACACAATTCAGAAAGCAAACAATTAAAAGCACACTATTCAATTATAAAATCCTAATTTACTAATCAAGTTATCAATCAGAATCTTATTAGAAATCCTATTTTAATATCAGAAATTAAATCTAAAAGTATCAAATTTAATACTATTTCTTAACGAACAAAATTAAAGGATAACAATAAAAAATCTTAAAGTACTATATTATTATTTTTTATGAGAACAAGAATCAATTAAAAAAAAAGAACAAACACATGCAAGAAACAGAAAGGAAAGGACAAAAAGAAACTTAGCTTTTTCTTTTATTTATTCGGACAGTCTTTACTTCTTTCTTCTTTCTTCTTTCTTTCTCTTATTTTTAGTTGATAGATTTCCAAGATTTCAGGGGTCTTGGGCATCAATTTTCTTGGATTTCTTGGTCACCGACGAGTTTCACACTTTGATTTGAGTCGTTTCAGTGACTTTTAAAGCTCAAGGTTTTCAAAAACAGATACAGGATGGCTAGTAGAAGGTTTGGTGTGATTTTGGGGTGATTTGGCTGAACTAGTGTTCGCCGGAGTTAGGGTTCCGGCGACACTCTTTTGAATATTCGAGAAGAAAGAAAGATATTCGAATGAAAAGAAGTTAAGGGATAGAATCAAGGGTTAACTGTGGTTCTGGGGTGTTATTTGGGTGGTGGTTGGTGTATGTTCCGTCTCCCGCTGGTAGGATTCTGACGGGGTCTATTGAGAGAATATAGAGGCGGCTAGGTTAGACGGGAGGAGAAGAAAATGAAAAATAATTTTAGGTTTTAATTTTTGGTATATTAAAGATGTATTGATTGATACCAGCCATTGGATTAAACATTTTGACGGCTCAGATCAATTGACATCAATACGACGGCATTCCTTTTAATGAAAACATAACCCCGTTCGTTGGATTATCTTGATCAAGGGCTCAGATTGAAATTACAACACGTCGTCGTTTTATTTTTAATGTGATCAGCTTATGTGACCGTTGGATCATCAATTTTCAATTGTCCAGATTTAAAAGCCCCAAAACGGGATCGTTTGGATTGTGACTGAGGCTTGATCCGTTTGGACTTTTTTTGGTCTTGGAATATTTATTTTGTTTTGGGTTTTGGGTGTAATTGGCCCAAAGTCTTTTATTTCCTTCACACATTTTTATATATTGTATTTTCACTATGTATTTTTATTTTTTATTTGTCTTTTCTAATTTTATATTTTTTCTGATTTTATCAAATTGTTAAACTAACTAAAACTAATTCTAGAATTTATTTAATAACTATTGATAGCAATTTTCAATTAAAAATACTAAAAAGCTATTTTTTTATTTTTCTTTAATTTGTTTCCAAAATAAATTAATACTAAAATTATAAAATTAAAAATCCTAATGCATATGCATATTTTTTTGTATTTTTAAATATGAATTATTAAGCAACTAATTAACACAAAAATGCAACAAATTTCAACAAAATTGTAAAAATAATGAAAAATCATTTTGTTTGAATTTTAGGAATAATTTGCTTAGGGCAAAAATCACGTGCGCACAGTATTGATACATAGAATCCCATAATTAACATAGGAATACCACAAGTCTTGACCTCTTCCAATAAAAACCCATTTTGTAACCACGTATACAACTTTAAAATACCCGATTGTTACATGTAGAATCTTGAACACATTAGAACCATTCTCGAGAGTCATTTACTCTACTTACATTGCAATTAGCGTGATCAAATGAATAAAACCACTTGTGTCTCATTAGCACTCTAACACCGCAAGATACGACCTCATCCCAATACCACCAAGTATCTTCCTGCTCTATGCACCAAGTATTCTTTACCAACAACACTTAAGACATCCTGTGGTTCTCACACACCTACGAAGCACCATATAACCTTTGTCAAAATTTTCCTTCACTCGATCCATCCTCAACTTCAATCTCCGTGAGCTATCACTAACTCACCAACACACCTCAGACTGGAACCAACATAGCACCTAATCGTGCAATCAACTTAATCAATAGAAAAATCCCCTACTTGGCTCAAAGCCATAGATAAAAAACCACCAAATAACTCATAACGCATATACTCTATTGCTGCCATAATATCATAGTGAGATTAAACTCAATCCTTCATAAACTCGTGAAACACAGACCATCTAGTACTTTAAATCTTCTGCGAATCTCGCACTCATCCTCGCAACAGTCAAGCTCACTCTCTAGGCGACCCAATTTAGATTTCAACACATATTCTTCACTTGCAAATGAGATCTTCTAATAGATAACATAAGGATCACACAACCTTAGAACACTCCGCATGAGATAACCCACCTGTTTTGCCTCCAACGAACATTTTTGTTTACATTCCACCATCATAAATTATACGCAGTCACTTGATCTTCCTGAGTCTGAAATCATACAGCAACATGAAATTTACTTCACTCCCAACTGGGAAACATGAAAATATTCTTCACACACCCAGAACTCGGGGCTATACCTTGAATCAAGATGGATTTCTAGCACCTAATAGTTCTTCTATCCTCAAGAAGACCCTTCTCATCGCTTCCAAATCATATGGATACATCTCGCAATACTAACATACTCATCACATAATCGTCCAGCTGTCACTTCCACTAATAGGGACACTACCGAATATATAAGTTTAGAAACACTTGCTCACACAATCAGCACCTCGGTGCTCAAGTCATAGGCAAGGATCAGGCCTCAAGTCCTCCAGACTGGCCCAACATAAACTCACAGAGATTACATCTCGCCCCTCGATCGGGGAATCGCAAGCCATCAATAAACATCTTATATTGAGAGCTCATGCGAACGCGTTGAAGGAATTTCAAGAGTTACTTCTCAAGCTGAATCAAAGATGCATGATAAAAATTCAAGAATGTAAAGTTTTCCTAAAGGTTCTGCAGTCTCTCGAGGATAAATACAGACGTCTCCGTACCGATCCGCGAGAATATACTAAACCTACTCATGACTCGTGAGACCTATGTAACCTAGGCTCTGATACCAACTTGTCACGACCCAAACCCGAACCCGGTCGTGATGGAGCCTCTCGTGGGGACAAGGCCAGGCAACTAAACCTAAATCATCTCTTTTAAAACAGTTAAACAATTCATAAGTAGTTTAAACAAGATTTAATGATAATAATTAGCGGAAGTACAACCCGACACAGTCCAAATCGGGGTGTCACAAGTCACGAGAATCTATTGGAGTGTAAATACACCTATAAGGTCTGAAATATACAAAACAGGACTGATAAACGAACAGGGAGAAAAGCAATACTACGAACGCTGACAGTCACCTTGCAAAACTCTGATAACTCTGCCTCCGATCAGTCAAAACCCGCTATCGGGTGTATAAATACATATATCTACACACGAGGTGCAGGAAGTAAAGTGAGTACTCCAACTAAGTGAGTAATAAAGGAAATAACAACTAAGCAGTAAGAAATCACGTAAAATAAACCATCATGTTGTATAAAAGCAGTGTAAAACTCTTTTAGAAAAGTAGTGAAGCTGTGCAATCTTTAGAATATATCTTAGCTCAATTTAAATCTCTTTTGAAAATGAATTTTTCAACAGTTATGCAATGATTGCAAACACAGTTAGTGCCGATAACCATAGAAAATCCGCCCCTCGGGCATAAATACCATAGTATAGCAGGTAAAATGACAAGTAAATATGAAAGATGAACACATAAAGGTTCTCCCCTCGGGCTCTCTCTCTCTCATCACTCTCAGAATAGTATCATATAGTAACTACTGCGGCGTGCAACCCGATCCATATAACGCTGCAGCGTGCAGCTTGATCTATATACTACTACGGTGTGCAGCCCGATCCATATATTTCATCGATGGTGCTCACTGGGGGTGTGCAGACTCCGGGAGGGGCCGCTTACGGCCCAAGCGCAATATCAAGCCACTTCATGGAATCATCTCTCGGCACGGCCTCACATCACTCAAGCCACCTCATAGAATATAAATGTATTTTAGGCCCTCAGCGTCATATCACTCAGCATATCCTCACATATGGCCCTCGGCCTCACTCAGTCCAGAAATCATCACAAGCCCCTCAGGAATTAGTAAAACAGTAGTTCTCATTCCAAAACATCATTTAGAAATATCATTTAAGTTTCAAATCTGAGTAAAAGTAGCTGAGTTTGTAAAACAGTAGTTATCAATAGGACTGAGTTCAATTAATAAGTCAACACAATAATTAAATAGTGATAAAAAATCCCAGGAAGGTTCAAATAGTTGGCACAAAACCCAAATATGACAATCAGCCCAAGTCATGATGATAACAAACTAGTTTTAGTCAAATTCGCGGTAAATTCATCAATCCGGACAGACCAAGTCACAATCTCCCACGGTGATCTACCCCATGCTCTCCATTCGGCGTGCAAGTCACCTCAATATAGAACTACAATATGCAATTCGGGTTTTCAAACCCTCAGGATATCATTTACAATCATTACTCACCTCGAACCGGCGAAATCTCTAGCTCGCGACTCCTTTGCCCCTAAAATCGGCCTCCATGCACGTCTAATCTATCCAAAATCATAACGAATACATCACAATATGCTAAGGGAACAAAGCCCAAACAAAAACAATCAATAACGGGCACAAATCCCGAAATTATCCAAAACCCGAGCCCCGGGACCACTTCTCAAAACTCAGAAATTTTTACATCAATGAATTCCTTATCACTCCACGAGTCTATGCATATAAAGAACACCAAAATCGGATTCAAATGACCCCTCAAATCCCAAATTAAAAATCCAAAATTTCAAGCCCTAGTTCTTCAATTTTTTGCTTAAGTTCCTTGAATTTCGAGGTTAATTTCACAATACAAACACATTTTAGGTTAAAAAAATCTTACCTCCAATCGATTCTTCTTTAATCCTTCTTGAATCTCCTTCAAAAAGCTCTCAAAATGATTGACTATATGGAGGAAAAATGACTAAAAATCGCGGATGAAATAACATATAAACTTTCTGCCCAGCTCTGAACTTCTTTCATCGCGATCGCGGCCCAAGCCCCGCGATCGCGAAGAGCACAAAAATTCCAAGACTCCAAAATGCACTATGCGTATGCCATACCCACTATGCGAATGCGACTCCTTATTTTCTAGACCTACGCGAACGTGTACCAGCTGATGCGAACGCGAAGAACAAATCCACTAGACCCCCAAATACTTATATGCGAACCACTGCATACGAACGCGAAGCACAAGGTCAAGGCCCTCCGCAAATGCGAGACCTCAACCGCGAACGCGAAGGCCAAACTCAGGCCAACCCATATTCCATCTACGCGATCGTGATGGACCTCACGCGATCGCGAAGGCTAAAGTCATCTGCAACAGCTGTTGAAATTTCTGCAACTTCTTAACATAGAAAATTGTCCGATTGACCACTCGAAACTCACCCGATGCCCCCGGGACCTCAACCAAAAGCACCAACACATTATAAAACCTCATTAAAACTTGTTCCAATCATCAAAACACCTCACACAACATCAAATGCATCAATTCATATCGAGTTCCAGCCTAAGTTTTCTAAAAACTTCCGAAACACGCGTTCGATCAAAAACCCGACTAAACGACGTCCGAATGACCTGAAATTTTGCACACACATTATGATGCTACTGCAATTCTCGGAATTTTATTTTGACTCCCGGATCAAAATCTCATCTACCAACCGGAAATCGCCAAAATACTAATTTCGCCAATTCAAGCCAAATTCTACATCGGACCTCCAAAACCACTTCGTATCACACTCCTAAGTTAAAAATTACCGCTCGAAGCTAATCAAACCATCAAATTTCACATACGAGCCCTCTAACATATAAGTCAACATTTGGTTGACTTTTCCAACTCAAGCTTCCATAAAATAGACTAAGTGTCTCAAACCTTATCAAAATCATTCCAGACTCGATCCGATCAACCCGATACCACAAAACATGGATAACGAAGCATAAAGAAGCAAAAATGGGGGAAACGGACAGGTAACTCATGAGACGACTGGCTGGGTCATCAAAATAATTTGCCTAAATCCTGAATTTTTGTACTTCTCTCTTTTGATAGGGCATAGCAGGATTTATACATTTAGACATCCACTCACTTTTTACCTTCTTGAAGTATGCATCTTAAACACATGGGGTTCAAGAATGGTATCTTGATGATATCTAATGAAGGACTAAAAAAGGCAAATGATTATATAGAAAAACAAAAACTAAGAAGATAGCTCACTCAAGAGTGACATTTTTCCTCTTTTCATTGTTCATGTTAATTGTGTTTAGTGACTGCCTTGATTTGCAAGAGTAGTTTCAATTATGATAGATTTAAGATGGGATTATAAAAGTTAAAAGTAACTTGTTAATATAATTTTATTTTGCAGTTACATGTTCCCATTACATTTTTTTTGTTCATGTTCCTATTGCTTAGTAACTCAGTTATGACATATTAAAGTTTTTTGTTCTGCCTATTGAAGCTCCTTCAAAGGCTTTTGGTTGTAATTTGGTTATTGTTGAAGCTGGCATTGGTGGTTGTGATGTTGCTCTTTGTGTCGTCAAGAAAGTAAACCACTCTTTCATAATCATGTGGTTTAATATAGGTGCTCGTCGATTGTTATAATAATAATGGCGGGGCGAGAACAACATTAGCGTACCTGTCAACGCAGCAGAAGAATTGTTGTTGAACTCACCACCAAAAGAATTGCCCAAAGTCGAACTTTGAATCTCTTGGAAAACAAATTTTAGTTTCACAAACTATATGTCTTTGTTCTCTTGTGTTTTTGCGAATAGAAAAAGAGAAATCTTCATTGTTATGGAAGAAGAAAATAGATGGAAAAAGAAGAGCAAGAACCCCTTTTTTGTTTTTGTTCGTTCATATCCTTTCAATAGGAAGACCAAGTTATTATAGAGAAATAATTTTAACTGTTATGGGAAACTGCTCAACTGCATCCAATGTGTAGTAACTTCTACAAAAAAGTTACTTTCTTCTCAAACTCTATCTCTTCCCAAATGGGTTGGGTCAGCCCATATAGAGCGACCCGGTATCAAAATTTTAATACCTAACATCTCCCACTTCGCTCATGATGGGTTGGAACTCAAACCAGTATCATGAATAAATAACACACTTAATTGATACAGACAAGTAGTTCGTGCGACCCGTGAGCATCAAGAGCTATAATATAATTAAACCCTTCAAGGTTGTTTAACAACTCTAAGTAGAAATCTAATCACATGCGAAAGGGATTTATTACTAACATGAGGATCTTATTATTACTCGCAATACCCAAGACATCACCTGCTACTCCAGTAGCTAGTTATTTAATCCCTCATCCTCGAAAGAGGTGAACTCGAGTTCATGTTTAACTTTGTATCCATAATTACATCCAATACCAATATGGTAAGTGTAATGGTCGACCTATGAATACAGGTTAAAATTACTAAATTTTAGTCGTTTTCCCTTTCTATTCGAATTTTTCCAATCCAAATCAACTACTTTCCTAGACATACACTTCATTACTGAATCACTCAGGGCTATTAGTGACATGCTAAAGTAGCAACACTGATTGGCACTTCAACAGACAGTAAAAGGTCAAAGGGTATTCTTATAAAAGTTGATTTAACTTCATTTGGGATCTCACACAATGAAGAAGCAGGGATTCATTCTTCCATTATCCTATGGCCGATAGCACACATGGTATGAAATACATGTTACGGTGTTCTCACCTTATATTGGCGCGTGTGTCCTATTCTTTTAATCATTCAACACCGTACAGATTTTTGTCTAGACACCTCCAAATGTCTAACCTGAGTTTCTCACTTCAATAATCCTCAAACACTCGTCTTAAAGAAACTTCCATCTGGCTTTACAAAAGAAGTCATAATCGAATTGTAAAATTCGTAAGCTATCAAGAACGACATCTACTAGTAAATATAACCCCGCATTATCCAAGGTTTTATAAGGTCTCGTTTCTTTATGATTCTTAACGTAAGAGGCGATTGCTCGTGTGAGAGAGCCAATCTCGCGACTTGTTCGACACACTTTATCAACAAAATATTCATCACATGCATACGATATATAAGCATGAATTCAAGAGTCAAATATTAATGAGTGTATTATAATACTTAAGTTGTTTTACAATACATAAATATATTCATATCCTTCGCAAACCTAGAGCCATAACATGTTTCTCAAACAGGTCTCTAGATATCGCCTTTGTAAAAGGATCAGCTATCATGCTTCGCGTAGGAATGTACAGTAAATTTATCTCTCCACTTGGTACCATGTCTCTTACAAAGTTATACTTGATGTCAATATGTTTGGTCTTGCTATGATACTTTGGATATTTTGTATATGCAATAGCCGCTTGACTATAACAATATAGAGTCATGGCACCCTGAGAGTTCTTTGCAATATCCAAATGTTCAAAGAATCTCTTCAACCAAACAACTTCTTGTACTGTAGATGCACAAGCTACGAACTCAGCTTCCATTGTTGAAAGGGTTGTACATGTTTGTTTCTTACTTTTCCATGATATAGTACCACCATTAAGTAAGAAGGCATAACCGGATGTTGATTTTCTATCATTTCGATCACCAGCCCAATCAGCATCTGTATATCCTCTCAAGTATAAATCATCTCCACTATAACATAGTGAATAATCTATAGTTCCCTTCAGGAATTTGAAAATTCTCTTCACAGCTTTCCAATGATCTCTCCCAGGATTGCCTGCTAACCAGACCTACGACATAACAAATGTCTGGGCGAATACACATCATAGCGTACATCAAGCTCCCGACATCACTTGAATATGGAACTCTAGACATGTCTTCCTTTTCATTTTTAATCTTGGGACACATTTCAAGGCTTAAAGTTTCACCTCTCACTATAGAAGTATCCATGGATTTGCAATTATTCGTGCAAAAATGCTCCAAAATTTTCTTTATATAAGTTTCTTGAGATAAACTCAATAACTTTTTGGAACGGTCTATTTGGATCTTAAATCCAAGGATATAGTCTGCCTCGCCCATATCTTTCATGTCAAATGACTTTGAAAGCCATAACTTGATAGTTTTCAAATACTCCAAATTATTTCCGGCCAATAAAATATCGTCCACATAAAGAGAAAGAATTTCAAACATCCCATTGTGCTTCTTTACATAAATGCAATGGTCTTCATCGATCATGGTGAAATCATATGAGATCACCTCCTTGTGAAATCTTAAGTACCATTGCCTTGAAGATTGCTTTAGGCCATAAATAGATCTTTTCAATTTACAGACCTTCTTTTCCTGGACTTTAACGATGAAGCCTATAGGTTGTTCCATGTAGATTTCTTCATTTAGTTCTCCATTGAGAAAAGCTAAGTAAGCGAATTGAGGTAAACTTCACAACTGGTGAAAATTTTTCCTCATAATCTATTCCAGCTTATTGAGTAAAGCCTTTTGCCACCAATCGTGCCTTGTATCTTTCTATTGACCCATCCACTTTGCATTTAACTTTGAGAACCCATTTGTTCCCAATAGCTCTACGGCCAGGCGGAAGATCAACCAGATCCTAGACTTTGTTGGTTTTCGTGGACTCTAATTCTTCTTTCATTGCTTTTATCCACTCATCTTTTCCAGGGCTCGATAAAGCCTCAGTCACAGACTTTGGCTCATCCGTTTCTGTGGAAGATACCAATAAAATATAATCCTCAATTTCATAAGTACGTTTGGGTATATTTTTCCTGGCACTCTTTCGTAGTTGAAATTCAGGTTCGTCAGAAGGATTTTGGGATTGGGAGTTCCCACTGCCACTCCCACTCGGATCAAGAATAAGATCTTGATCAATTTGATTGTCAACTGTGTCAGAAGACACTTGCTGACTATCTGAGTTCAATATTTCATAAAGAGTCTCTCCATTCTTCACCTCGCCCTTCTTTGGAAAGTCATTTTCCAAAAAAGTGACATCTCGTGATTTAATTTCAGTAACACTTCCATCCTCCAATTCACCAATGAACACATACCCTTTGGAGTGTTCTGGATATCTTATAAAGATACATTTCTTGCCTTTTGGACCTAATTTACCAAACTTGCTAAAAGAATCTTTTACATATGCAGCACAATCCCAAGGTCGTAAATCCTTTAAGTTTGGTTTATTACCAGTCCATAACTAATAAGGAGTGGAAGACACTGATTTAGAAGGCACTTTGTTCAATATATAAGTTGCAGTCAATAACGCATCTTCCCAAAAGGAGATAGGTAAATTTACCTGTGCCATCATGGACCTTATCATGTCCAGTAGTGTTCTATTCCTCCTTTTTTGAGGTGTGTATGGAATAGTTAACTGTCTGGTGATTCTCTTTTCATTGCGCAATCCTTGAAATTCTTTTGAAAGATATTGACGCCCTCTATCGGTTCTTAAGGTCTTAATCCTTTTGTCTAATTGATTCTCAACTTCATTCATATATTTCTTAAAGCATTCAAGTGCTTCAGATTTATGAGAAATCATATAGACATAACCAAAGCGTGTAAAATCATCAATGAACATAATGAAATATAAAGCACCAGACCTAGCCCTCACATTCATTGGACCACAGATATCAGAATGGATTAATTGCAATGGAAAATCAGCTCTCTTAGCTTTTCCAAATGATTTACGTGTAATCTTTCCGGCAAGACAGTTTTCACAAGTTGGCATTTCAATTTTAGAGAAAGGACCTAGATGTCCTTAGCCAATCTACTCATTCGATCCTTTCCTATGTGACCTAATCTTGCATGCCATGTAATAATATCAACATCATTGATACTAAAATAACATGCCATAACACAACGGTCAACATAAGAGTTATACGTAGAAGGATTACAATCTAACACAATAAAACCATCATAACGATGTCCAAAACCATAAAAAAAAACACTGTCTTGAGTAATTCTAAGACCACTGCGACTAAAGTTTAAATTGAAATCTAAATCTAGAAGAACAGACACAGATACTAAGTTTCGTTGAATCTCTGGAACATATTGGACGTCATGCAACATCAAAGATCGGCCACCACGCATGTCCATTCTACAAGTGCCTATCTCTTTGACTTCAAGCTTTGCATTATTTTCCACAAATACATGCTTTGATCCAGGTAAAACTCGATGAAACTCTATGAATGCTTCTCTATCACGGCTCACATGGTTGGTGGCCCCTGAGTCTACAATCCACACAGGATAAGATTCAGTTAGTAAAACAGTGCTAGAAACATATATAGCACTAAGAGATGCATTTTTAAATGCTACCTTTTTCGGCTCAGTGCACTCACGAGCAAAATGCCTTGGGACTTGGCAATTGTAGCATTTCATCTTGCTCTTGTCTTTCTTCATATAGAACCTTTTTCCTTTCTTGAAATATGGCTTGTTTTTTTCTTGGAGGATCCTTCTCCGATATCCTTACCCTTTCCGTCATTTTCCCAGTTTCTCTTGTGCTTGAAGCTTGATCTCTTTGTACCACTTGATTCTGCCACAAAGGCATTTAGGTACAGCTTTAGCAGCACCAAGTCGCTCGCCTTCAAGCTCCACATGACGGAAAACATCAGGAAAAGTTTTGATGCTATCATTGTGGATCAAGTTAACCTTCAAATGCTCCCAATTATTGGGAAGAGGCCGAATCACTGCCTGAACCTGATGCTCGTCAAAGAGAACATGGCCAGCACCTTTGAGTTGAGCAATCATATTCGACATTACTCTTAGATGTTGTTTGACACTGTAGTCATGACGCTTTTTGTAAGTGTCAAATTGGATAGTGCAGGTTACAGTAGTACCCCCATATGTTTCTCTCAAATGCGCTACATGGCATTTGCGGTAGGGAATTGTTCACATTCATAAATGAAATTATCCACAACTGAGCTTACAATGATTTCACGAGCAGTGGCATCTTTCTTTTTCCAAGAATTGTAAGCCTCAAGATCTCTCATATGTTGGCCAGTGTTACCCTCCTCTGGGAAAACCATGACATGGTTAATGGCTTCAAGAACATCTTGCTCTTCCAGCACATACCACATCTTATGGCTCCAAATATCATAATTTTCACCATTCAGTTTGTCACCCTTGTTTAAGTCAGCAATGATAGTTTTTGATGCCATAGTCTGTTAAATGAAACAATAATGCAAGTGTATTTATTACTCATCATTCTCGCATGTGATATACACACTTAGGCAAATCAATTAAATAAAATATTTATTTTACACTTAGTATAGAATCGAAAGGTTACTAAGTTTCCATTCATCATCTACAACTAAATGTTCAACTAATATTTTATAAAATTATTTTTCATAGTGTGTATCTTGTTAAGATTTTCAATATTATATCATACTTGTTTTAATTACCACACATTAAAAACAAACAAATAAAATGACATTTAATCTTGCAAACAAATAATAAAGTTTCATTAATTAAATAAATTACAAGTAGTTGTAGTGACGGTTCTCCCACCCAGCTTCAAATTTAAGAACATAAACCCAAAAAGGTTCACTTGGCCAAACCTCGTGATAAACTTCAGCCAAAATACTACCTAAAGATTCTCCAAGTGAATCTACTAAAATTGCTAAGGCTTCCCAATCAGATAGTTCAATTTCGTCAATAACATCAATTAGTTCATCTCGGGTAAACTGATAATTTCCAATATGTTAAGCTAGTGAAGCCCTAAACTCTCTAAATTTCTTTTCTCTTTCCCTTCGATCCCTTAACTGATTTTGTCTCGCCCTTGGGACAATCCTGATGACTTTAGGCTCCGAGTCTAAATTATTATAGAAATAAGTCTTACGACGACGTATCCTTCTACATTGTCCCCTTCCTTGACTTCGAGAACTCCCACTTGGAGTTATTCGAACTTGTCCTTATTCGGCCATATCTGAAATAGGACCAAGAAAATAATAAGAATGGCTACAACCACTCAATGTGACAACATATATCGCAATTACTTGTAGAAGGATATCAATAGAGGGATTATGACTAAACTAATTTTAATTCGCTGAAATAGACAATGATAAACAATCAGATTACCAAACGTCCATTCCTTGTACTTTGTTTAACCAATTTTCAGGTAGTTTTCCTTCACCCTTTTTGATATAACAAAAAAGTATTTTTAAGATTATGAAGCAATTTACATGTTGGAGAAATTCCTCAAGAAATCAGTAGACCTTTTTGCCAGACTTCCATAGACTTGCAAGATAATAAGCTCATTAGCTCTATTCCACCAATTGTATTTAACCAACCATCACTAAACAGATTGGTCTACCAAATAAAAACCTTTATGTAAAATTTCCTAGAAATATATGTGATAATTTTCCAAATTTAATTATTTCTTTTTAGAAACAAAAGAATTCATCACTACATTCTATGAATATCAAGAAAAATTCACAAAAAATATTAACTTATGCTTTCTATGATATAACGTGGTGCTAGGCCACTTCTGTTAACAATTAGAATTGTTTTAAAGCACCATAATAGGCAAAGAAGGTTAATACAAATATAAATACTAAAAGGCAAAAAAAATAGGAAGAAAGTTTCTACTATGAACAATATCACTGGACATTAGCCAAAAACCAAATTGGTTGACCTCAACAAAACTAATTGGTAATTGGTTATACTACAAAACAAACTTTGTTCTCTTTCCCGTAAGGATTCTTAGTTCTAGAATTGTTATCAAACATGACATTTTCTATCTTTTACTGCGACAGTGCCAAAGAAAATTGCAGTAGCAGTCATAAATAAATATAGCATCGACTGAGAAGTTGTAAACCCGAAAACAATATCACTGGCTCTAATACCATTGTAATAATAATAATAGCGGGGCGACAACAACATTAGAGTACCTGTTAATGCAGCAGAAGAATTGTTGTTAAACTCACCACCAAAAGAATTGCCCAGAGTCGAACTTTGAATCTCTTGAAAAACTAAGTTTAGTTTCACAAACTATATGTCTTTGTTCTTATGTGTTTTTGCGAAAAGAAAAAGAGAAATCTTCACTGTTATGGAAGAAGAAAATAGATGGAAAAAGAAGAGCAAGAACCTATTTTTTGTTTTTGTTCGTTCATATCCTTTCAATAGGAAGACCAAGTTATTATAGAGAAAGAATTTTAACTTCTATGGGAAACTGCTCAACTGCATCCAACGTGAAGTAACTTCTCCAAAGAAGTTACTTTCTTCTCAAACTCTATCTTTTTTCAAATGGGTTGGGTCAGCCCATATAGAGCGACCCGATATCCAAATTTTAATACCCAACATCTACTACTGTTATTTGCGTAGTTAGACTGTTGAATCGACAAAAAAGCTACCACCTACAGACAAACTCCATAATAAGCGATAAGATGGACAGTTTGTGCTGATACTTTTTGCTCTTTATTCTTGTTAATTCTGGTTACTTCATATTGTTCTTGAATCAGTAGGCGTTCTTGAGAAGGGATTGTTATAGTTAGTAATTACCTAAAACTAGGTATTGTCCTTAGAATTAGGTATTCTATTTACTGTTATCTGATAACTGCCTATACACTTGATTAGAACTATAAATCTTATTATATATATTAACTCATTTACTTCCCGAGAGAGCAAAGGTTAAAAGTGATATTGTTTACTAACTGTTTACTAACTGATATAAAATGAGATGTAAAGTTAATCTTTTATTTGTTTCAGAGTTCCCTGCATAGAGTTTAAGAAGAAAAAGATGTTCAAATTCCAAGTCCCCCTTCAGGCGCCTTAGAGTTGTGCTTTTGCCCTGCTTTTTTCCCATTACTTCAGTCCGACAACATTATTGTCGCTGGTATATCCCATGCTTTTGGCTTTTCATGTCCATCTCCATAGGTGCTAACATGTTATATTTTTTTCCCAATTAGCATTTGGATTTGGGGTCATTCTCTGTTTACATTCTGCAATGTTTCAACTATTTGATTAAGGACCCCAATTTCTACAGATGTTGACTCTATCCATGTGGTCTATTTGAAAGGAGTTACTGATATTGTACCATAATGTCACTTATAAATATGGAAGATATTGAAGAAATATCTTGCTGGGTGGCAGCCCAACCTGCTTTCACCAAGGGAAAGGGAGGTCTCAAATGTTGGCTGGTGAATCCTTATGATCTCTTTGACTCTACTTTTTGTACCATTAGTCTGTTCGATTAACTTAACAAATTTTTGTTCATGAGCTATATCTTGGTAAGAAAATTTTCTTATTAGCCTAGCTATTGAGGTAGCCTGAAGAAAATTCTTAGTAACTAAGCAAACTTCCATAGATTTTGGGCTTTGCTTGTTTATGGGCGCTGGTTAAATTTTTAATTTTTGGGCGTCGACCCATCGAGTGGTTAACTTGGGAGGCCTAAGGTGAAATTCTTGTTGAATACAACCTTTCAAGGTGTTCTTGAATTCTGCCTATGTAATTAGTCATGATCGGGGCTCGATTCGTCATGTATTTGAAGCTTCATGTCTTAGTCCATTACAACCTTATAAGTTGAGAATGAATTATATGTTGTCGTGGTCTCTGACTTCGAAGATGACACTCTATGATTTTCTTTGTTTCTCACTTTTTGGTTTCTGAAACTTCTATGATATTTGCTCTTCTTTAAAATTATTTTTATTTAAGTGGTAATTTTGAAACAAAAAACCAAAAAACTTTAAATCGAAAGCTTAAAAAAGTAGCAATCGGAACAAAATACAGAGGAAGAAACAGAAAGTGGCTGTTATTTTGTGGACTAGTTGATTTATAAGGGTAACCATTTGTTGTTGCTCATATATAGGCAATCAATACACAAAATGAGAACTTGAAAAACTTATACTAGCAAAGACCAACTAGTGAGGTACTCGTTGGCTTTAGTTAATAAAAAGAGGGGAAAAAAGAGGCAACCCGGTGCACTAAGCTCCCGCAATTCGCGGGATCCGAGGAAGGGCCGGACCAAAAAAGAATTAAAACAACTCAGCTGAATCAAAACCAGGGTTATGGTTATGAAGATTATTTGAAGCAACCATGTTTCGAGCTGGCTTGATATCATAGTTGCAAAAAATCCCATTACCATTAACACAAAAAAGAGAAGAAGAATTAGCAGTCTCAACCATAAACTTGCTTGCCTGATTTCTCACATTCTTTTTTAAAACTTCCATGGAATCTTTAAGTGTTCAAGTTCATGCAAAGCAAGTTTACTTATAGGAGATTCCCACCAATATTGACTTTGACAAGTTTTCCTCATTTGATCAAGTGATTCTACTCTTTTCTACTTAACTTCAAGCTCAGCAAGAATCTGTGTTAATTGCAAATTGAGCTCACGAACACTAGCATTTCGATGAGACTCAACAAAATGAAATGATGAATTAGAAATTGGATTATGATTTCTTGAGAGGAACCTATCGGCAATGGACTCAACATTTGGGTGACCAAAAGAAAAAACTTTTCTTGCAGGAGAAAAAACTATGATAGATATTTCAACACCACAGAGTGTACATAGTTCACTAGCTTTCTTGAAAAGACCAGAACGACGTTTTGAGAAGGTAACTTGGAGATGATTTTTTACCTCAATTTTGGCAATTTTGATATTTTGACGACCAATGCTAGGTTTCTTTGCCATGGCTGAAACTGAAGCATATTAGAGATAATTCTTGTGGTTTTTATGTTTACATTCAGAGTAAAAAATATGGACCATTTATAGGTGCTTTGGAGTACTCTAAAACATGCTGTCTTTAACATATTTTTACTATGGTTTCTATATAATGTGCTGATTTTGGGAGTTAGAAAATCTTATCCTATTAATGGATTGATGATGTGATACTAAATGCACCTTAGTTGGCATTATTAAAGCAATAAGGCATATATCTTACTTGTGAAAGTCAACTTTAATTCCCTTTATAAGTAATGACTTAATTGTTTGTTACAATTGTCAACCCTTCCATCTATTGATTGGTTTTTATGCAGCTAGCTAGCAGGGATAAATGGTAATTAGTTAAGAGAGTAAGATTATTTTAAGAATAAATGGTGGTGAGTGAGATAAGGAGATATCTGCCAATACGGAATTTTAATTTTTGAGTTGTAACCTAAAAGACAATCATGTTTTGCATTTACTTTTGAGTTGTAACCTAAGGAGAAGCCAATTATGATAATAGTTGGATAATAATAGTGTCTTAGCTTGAGAAATCAGGTGGTGATAATTAAGTTTAGATATTGATGAGTTATGAATCATAAACGTTATATAACATATATAGATTATAAGATATGAAGAAATTGCAAAAATTGTGTCAGAACACGGGAATTTTCTTGAAATAAATTTCTGTAGTTGATCATACGGTTACAAATAATAAAGTTACATAAAAATTAAATAAAGGAAAATATGGCATAAGTATTTCTTAAGATGGCTGGTTCTTTCTCTAATTTTCCAGAAGAGACAGAAAATTTTCTAGAATAGCGAATGGGGATTCAATAATCATATAATGCATATTCACAACCATTAAGAGGAACAAATATGCAAAGTAATCGTATATTGTTAGCAGAATCTTATTAAAATCTAAAAGGTCGGAAAAATGAAAGAGATTTTTTACAGTACTTTTTAATTTACTTAATGATTTTGTGCTAATTTATAGTTAAGGAATAAGGACTATAGATGCCCACTCTAGCATGAATACATTATTATCAAAATTTTAACTTGATTCCAAGACAGGTAATCATATAATACGATACTTTTCGTATATTTTATCTTATCTACTGCAAAGTTTAATTTATGTTGTAGTAACTGAGTGTCTTCATCGATGACAAATTTAGAACCTATATACATCCAATCTTGACTTCCCCTCAATCGATAATCAATGTCTTTATTTTATTTTTACAAGAATCACTTAAAAGTGATCCGTTTCCTTTCTGTATATAAGATCAAGAGAAACACTATCACCACCACTAGCAAAACCAAAGCAAAATAAAAGAAAAGTAACACGTCAAGCAATTTGATCTCTGATCTAACAAGTCATTAGCATATACCACCATTTTAAATGTGAATTGAAGTTTTATGCGTTGAAGAATTTAGAAATGTATAGACAATCAGATCACTTATTATGTACATAATGTAATTACATATAAATCTCTTGATAAACATTAAATATGGACATCTCTCTCATTCAAACTGTTCAAATTTTAGAATGTTACTTAAATACATCGTCAATATAAAAAATTATTCCCTATTGGTCAATCACCTTTACCATATACAATGAAACCTGACTCCTTTTCAAAATTACAGATCCTACTTTTTATAGAAAATTACATGTAAATATTTTTTTTTGAGTGACCTAATAAGTAAATACCCTTTAAAAAAGAATAAGAGGGTTCAAGATTTATGGGACAAAGCTCCAACAACAATTTTATTTGATTAGTCTCGTCAAAATAATTTATCAGCTTTCCACCTTTATTTTCCAAACACAACTTTGAATGGTTAGTACAGGTATAAACAAATTACTGGAGCAATATTTTCAGGCAAAAACTAAGGCCAGTGAAGAAAAAGTATGGAATGAAATCACTGTAAACATCTTTGTTCGTTCACTTTAGGATGATAAAAACACCAAACCATGACAACAGCCTAAATTAATATGCATATTGTCTAGACGTCTGGTCGTACAAATTGCATAGTATCAATAAATAACATTTCAGGTATTACTCAAATTTAGTAGTACATTAGAACAAAAAACTGATTAAAGTCTCGATATGATCAACCTCTTGACCTAAAATTGTAATATTTCTTGACTAGTTATTCAGGGAAAAATTGTATGCCCATGAAGGGCCGTGGGAAGTCCAAGGTCTGTGGTATTTTTAACATCAGCTTGGCCTCCATTAGATGAAGAAGCTCCAAGAAAAAATGCTGGAGTACTTGATGACTCAATAAATATTTTATGCATTTGCTTTTTAACACTTTTTTGAGTTCCTCCATTCCTAATTCCAACTGTTCCAATTTAGCATGTCCAAGTTCATTTACTGCCCTTTTTCACCAATTCTTCACTATTTTTGCATTGTTAATTTTCACTAGTTAAACTTCATGTTTTTTCTCAAACTCCAATTGATTGAGAATCTCCATGAGCTGCTTATTCAATTCGCGAACATTTGCATTTCTATGAGCCTCAACTAGTTGACAAGTTGTAGAAGAAGAATTTGCAGTAGTGCTACTAGGAATATTACGAGTAAGAAAACGATCGATAATAGACTCAACATTAGGATGCCCAAAAGAGAAAACTTTATGGCCAGGGGAGAAAACAATAATGGCTATTTCAACACAACAAAGTGTACAAAGTTCACTAGCTTTTTTGAGGAGTTGAGAACGACGTTTTAAGAAGGTTACAAGAAAGTTGCTTTCTTTTGATATTTTGGTCATTTGAATCTTTTGTCTACTTTTGCTCATCTTTCTTGCCATAGCTAAATTAAAATTTAACCTTTTAGAAACTTATATAGCTTTTGTTGGTTTGGTCCAATTCAGGGAAAATTGTTGAAGAACTTATTTTCATGGATTTTGTGAGACATGTGATATTTTTGTTTCCATTTGATTCCATGATTTGAGTTCACAAATTGGGGAAAACATTATTTCTCTTCAACGATGTGCTAGCCATTCATGTACATGTGCAAAAGTTCAATGAAACTCTACGAATTTGGTCGATCAGGTTTCTCGAATAAAATTTAATTTTTCCAACTCGCTTGTAACCGAAACTCAAGAATCTTTAGATTTGTTGATTTTTGTGAACAAAATGCATCGTTCAGATTATAATTAAAGAATAAAGTAAATACCTTACTATGTTTGTAGTGAGGCCTACCAAGTCATTATTCTCTGAATTTCGATAAGCAATTGTTCCACACTTTGTACATGCGCGTATTTTGAAAAGAAAAAAGAAAGGAAAAAATGATTACATTAACTATATAACTTGCTAATATATAAAGTGAATAACGTTTCGAGTACTAACTATTATAGGAGAACGAATCTTTTTAGTTCGTCTACGAGGCCGAGAACTTTGTTTATTTCTTCTTGTAATTTGTTTTGCCTGTTGTATGGCAGGATTTGATTTTTCAATCATTTTAGTTTCTCTTACAATAACTTTCTTTCTTTCTTCTAACTTTGTTTTGCTTTTGTAAAGTAGGATTTGATATTACTTGTGTGTCATTTTATACCGTACACGAATTCCGTTTCTTTCCTTAAACAAGTTTTTTGACTTTCATTACGACTTCTCAGTTCTCCGTACTTAAGAAAATGTTAATTTGGTTTGTCCACAACTTCTTTTTATCAATATTTTTCTGAAGATATAACTAATGAAATTTGAGTATGTAACGACCCGACCAGTCGTTTTGAGCTCTAGTGCGTCGTTCAGCAGTTTGAGGCCATGAACAGCTTCATTTCAGGTATTATGACTTGTGTGCACGGTCGTAATTAAATTTCGGGAAGTTTGGAGTTGATTTAGAAAGAGAATTCTCATTTCGGAAGCTTTAAGCCGAAAGAATTGACTAAGAAACAAATTTTGGGTAAATGACCTCGGAATTGGAATTCGAAGGTTCCAGTAGGCTCGTATGATGAATGTCCGGATCAGGGTTCAGAAGACTCGGGAACGTTTCGGCACCTATTGTGAAAGTTAACATTTTGGAGGAATTTCATAAGTTTGGGATGATGTGCATTCGAGTGTTATCAATGTCCGTTTGGGATTCCGAGTCTGAGAATAGCTCCGTATGATGATTTTGGTGTTGGGAGTACAATCGGAAGTGAATTCAGAGGTCTGTGGGTGATTTTGGAGTCATTTGGCTAAAGATAGAAATTTGAAGGCTTTTGAGAAGTTTGACCGAAAGTGGACTTTTTGATATCGGGGTCGGATTCCGATTCCGGAAGTTGGATTAGGTCCGTAATGTCAAATATGACTTTCTGTGCAAAATTTGAGGTCAGTCGGACGAGATTTGATAGTTTTCGCCATTGAATGTAGAAGTTTGAAATTCTAAAGTTCATTAAGCTTGGATTGGAGGTCGATTCATGATTTTAGTGTTGTTTGATATGATTTGAGGCCTCGAGCAAGTCCTTAATGTGTTTTGGGGCTGGTTGGTGTGATTTGACGGGGTCCCGATAGACCTGAGTGGATTCCGGGTGGTTAGCGTATCAACGTTTTGAATTTGAAGAAGAAGTGATCAGCTGCCTTCTGGTGTAACCACACCTGCTAGGCTAGGGCTGCAGGTGCGAAGCTGCAGTAGTGGCCAAGAAGGCCCAGAAGCGGAACATGTTCGCCAAGGTGAAGGACCGCAGGTGCGGAGCATTAACCGCATCTGCGCAAGCACAAAAGCAAGATGGAAGACCGCAAAAGCGGTCATTGGCACAGGTGCTATTAAGTCTTCGCAGATGCGGACTTGCAGAAACGGCGAGGAGTCCGCAGGTGTGGAAGTTGCTGGGTAGAATACATTAAATAGCGTGGTTTGGCCATTTTGCTCATTTTTCTCTATTTTGGGGCAATTTTGGAGCTTCTTGAGAGGGGCTTCCACCTAGCAACTTGGAGGTAAGTTAATCCTACCTATTATGAGTTAAATATATTGATTATGTGTAGATTTTAACATGGAAATCAGTTAAAAACTTGGGGTTGAGGGAAAACCCTAGAAAATTAGTGTTTTTGGATTTTGACCACGATTTTGGACATGAAGTTAATAGTAAATTATATATTTGAGTTTGTGAGGTTATGGATAAAGTTTATCTTCAAATAATTTTAAAATCCGGGCACGTGGGTCTAAGGAAGATTTTGTCAAATTTTCGAGTGGGGTTAGAAATTGTTATAAATTGGATAATAATGAGTAGTTGATCTCATATTAACGTGTTTACATAAATATTGGCTAGTGTTGGAGCATTTTGCATCTATTTGAGTCTTCAGAAGAGCGTGGATTGCCGGTTATGGAATTTCGGAGCTAGGTGAGTCTCCTTTCTAACATTATAAGAGAGAATTGTCTCCATAGGTGACTCAATTGGTTATGTGCTTCTACTTGTGGGGGCTACATACGCACGAGGTGACGAGAGTCCGTGTGAAGCTACTATTATGCTTATGTCTGGGTAGTTTAGGACCCAAAAGGATGCTTACTTGTAATAAATACAACCTTGTTGACAAATTTAAAAATGCTTAAACATATCAAACGTGTAAATGAATCTCTAAAAGACTAGATATCATTTCTTGACTTTTAAAAGAGAAACTTGCCTTTCCCTGAATAATTTATCCTTTATGAATTATTGATTTGACTATTTGAATGTGTTTATCTATTTTGGAATAGGCCGAACATCTTAGTAGATTAAATAGATGCATCTATGGTTCGCGCAATTCAACCCTCTGGCAGTGCACAATTTAAATATTGTTGGATCGGGTCATACGTCATCGGCATGATTTGCGCATGCTTGTATTGCTTGCCTTGAAATTTATTGAAATTGATTTTTCTTCTTCCCGCCTTGATAATATATGTATAAATGATTAAAAAGGAAATTTGGGAATTTCACATAAAAGAAAGAATTTACTTGCTTCAGTCTTTTGAATTACAATCATGTTTATATAAATCCTCGATTTATCATATTATTGATATACCATTATTGGACCACTAGTAAGTGTCGAAGTCGACCTCTCATCTCTACTTCTTCGAGATTAGGTAGGATACTTACTATGTACACGTTGTTTTCGTACTTAAGCTACACTTGCTGCGAAATTTTGTTGCACAGGCACATGCATCTCCAGCGGCCTACTGGGCATAGCAACATGGTTGATACAGAGACTTAGGTGATCTGCACTTCTCGAGACGACCCGCAGCAAGCAAAGTCTCTTTCATATTTCAATATTTACTTTATGTCATATTTGTATTCCGGCAGTTGTTGTATTATATTGTTTCCTAGCGATAGCTCATGCACTTGTGACACCTGGGTCTGGGATGTCTATGGATTATTCAGTATTTTGAATTATTAAAGATATTAGTATTCATTCAGTGGAACTTATTATTTATTGTTTAAATGTATAAAAGTGTTGGCTTGCCTGACAGTGGTGTCCGATGCCATCACGACCCTTAGTGGATTTTAGGTCGTGACAACATGGTATCAGAGCACTATGTTCCCTTAGGGCTCACGAGTCATGAGCAAGTCTAGTAAAGTCTTGCGAATTGGTACAGAGACGTTTGTACTTATCTTCTGAAGGCTACAGGGCTGTTAGGAGCACTTCCCTTCTTGATTTCCTCATAGTACGATTTGATTCCTTTAAGGCTTATGCCTTTGTTTCCTTCCCAATCGATCTTGTGTGACCCGAAGCGCTTATTAAAAATCAGGAATTTAGAAATATTAAAGGTACTAAAGAGGTGGTGCGGGATGCTTCTCCCGACGTACTTGATTTGACTATTGTCATCGCCTTGTGGAAGGATATTCTGTCGTTTTAGCTCAGCAGTTGTACTTTTGAGAGCTTTGAGGCTAGGCACAAGTTGCCATGATGCTTATGAATGGTTGTCGCACAGTATTGATGTGATGGCAGGATGCTTGCCTACGTGTCGGGGCGGTGAATGACTCTAAGGGAGATTTACTGAGTGCATGATTTAGAGATTCGTTATTTTATTCCTTGTAGGGGAAAGGCATTCGGGCTAAGAATGTTCAGATTTGGGTTGATGGAGTAGTGAGGCTTGGTATTTGCGAGCGTGGTGGAATTTTCATCTGTGATGAGGTGCCGTTGTCTTTGTTGAATGTGCTATGTTCGCCGGTGTTAACACCTTCTACAATTTGCCTTTGGTGCAGGATACCGTAAGATAGCAATGGAGAAGCGGCTGCTAGAGATTGTGGGGAGCGGTGATTCAGGATTGAATGTGTATTTCTAATGTTGACGGCTCGAGAAAGATGATCTTCGGAAAGGTTTAAAGTTAGTAGCAGTCTATTTGTTCAAGTGCTACCGAGATGGAATTTGATCTAAGGCATCATCTGAGCAGCAAAGGATGAGTAAGGACTTGTGGGAAGTGTCATGCGGTGGTTAAATTTCTAGAACGCCAGGTGTAAAAAGTGGGAGTCAAGTAGTTTCTTAAAGAAGAGGGGTTTGGCTAAAGTGGGAAAGTGGCAGAGTAGCATATGGGATAAGGGGCAGGATAACTACACACCCAGAGAAAAACCTAGAGTGATTTGGGGTTTGGGGTGGACAGTGAATAGGTCTATGGACTTAATTTGAAATAATGGCTTTTATACGGCGGGAGATTTGATACAATAGAAAGGAGTTGCCCGATATGAAGAAGGATACAACATGGCCTTGGATTTTGAGGTACCGTTGAACGTTTAGTTGATGTCCCTAAAAAGTGAGTGGACTGGTACAACTGCTGGATGAGCATGGGATCATGATGGTTTATGGATGACTTAGTGATTATACCTCGTGCAGCGGCGTTGAAAGATGACGGTGTGTAATCTCCACATGTGGGTTATCTCACGTGAGCAGATCAGTGGTCACGTGGTTGGCAAAGCTTCTGAAAGAATCCTACTGGCTATCCGGTAAACAGGTCGGACATGTGAATGTGGTTAATGATTCAGAGTATTCATAAAGGGTTTTACAGAAATATTTCGAGGAATTTGGCAGGTTGGTTGTGCAAGATCATGTCAACAATGAAGAAAGAATCTTAGTGGGTTCCAGGGTTATGTAATAAGTGGGTATAAGTTAAGTAGGAGAGTCCCACAGTCTACGATTGAGTTACATGGTTATCTACTCGTGAGGTTTTGGGTTATCAGCGTATTAGTAAGTTATCACAGCTAAGGGAAAAAGAACATAAGTGGTAATTTTGAGCAAAGGAATTGATAAAGATATGCTATAGTTGACCTTATTAACTCATGTTCGGGCTTTGAGAAGATTCAGGATTTATGCTTCTTACAAAGGTAATTTACAAAGGAAATGATTCAGTTGGGTGCTTCATTGAGAATGGTGTTCATGTGCCAGCGAAGCCTTGGTGTTGATTATATTCGGGACCAAGCTAGAGCGGGTGACTCTCAACAATGGTCCTAGTGAATTCAAATGTTAAAATGCAGTGCCTAGGAATTTCAAGCTCGTGAATTTGCAGCGGATTATGAAAAGAGTCTCGGAACGTTCTATGATATCTTCGACTTACAGTGTAGCATTTGGAGGAATGAGAGAAAGGACTTTGGATTCGTAGAGGAATTATCAGAATGGGTGCATCAGTTGAGGAGGCAAGCATGCTCACAAGGAGGATATAAGATGGTTGGTGGGATTTGAGACATTATGGTCTCGTGATACAAGGCCACTCAGGTTGAGTGCGGATTGAGTTGTTATGTGTAGGCGGATCTTGGAAGGGTTATGATGGTTTAAACCACTACTTGAGGATTTGCATGCTCTACGGTTATGAAAATTTACTCGTGTGTTGCTATGGTTCTCTCAGAATGAGTTAAGTAAAAAAATTTTATATGATGAAGTGTTTACCCTATAAGTGGTTCAGGAGTTATGATGAAATTTTGGCACTATCGCATATTGGCCTGTTAGGTGTAATGAGCGGTATGGAATTTGGAAGCAAGGATAAAGGTTTTGGTTCGTTGTTGACAAGGATGTCACGAGCTCGGATGAGCAGGAAGGGGATTTGGATGTTTAGAGTAAGCTGGTATTGTCTTCAGCATCATCTGAGATCGGTGTTTGTGTAGGCGGCTTTGCATGCTCGTTACGGGTTCTTGATTTGCTTTACAACATTTGTATGGCCGGTGGTATGGAAGTGCAGACTTGTTACCTGGTGCATGAGATCATGGAAGCGTATTTCATGGGAAGATTGTATAACTGTGACATACAATCATTTGATTGATTAAAAATTTAAACCAAGTATGAAGATTTTGGTAATATCATTAATTAAAGAATTTATGACTAGAGGACACTCGGTTTATTAGGCTATGAACGGTGGAGGTTTCTCCGGTTATCATAGTTGTTCTTGTTTCATGAGAAAAATGAGGTTATTATGGACCCATGAATGTTATTAGTGTCGACGCCCCCTTTTTCCCCCTTTTAAAAGAAAGAAATCGGGTTTATGACATTATGGACAAAACAACTCTTATTCCCTTTTGAGGAATAGGGTTACGGAATTTGAAGAGTCGCCACCTAATGATTATAGTGCATTAGGACACTTTAAAGAAAAAGAAGAAGATTTTTGAAAGAAAACCAGAGTTCGGGTAAGGGCTTGAGATTATCTCGAGGGGAAGGTGTTAGGCACCCCTCAAGATCCACTAGTATGGTTCCCGGCCATGCTTAATTGTGACTTTAAAATAGAAGGGAACAAGTAAGGTCTGCACATAGTAGTTACAAATAAGTAAAAAATAAATTTAGAAAGGAAGGAAAGGACATAAATGATTTTAAAAGAGAATGATTAATTGGAAGAAAACATATATTTAAGAAGAACATTATACAAATAAAGAAAAGGAAAGGGGTCCTAGGTTTAAATACAATATGGATCATATCGGTACAATACCCCGCATACACTCCTCAAGAGAGGGGTCGCCTATGATATTAGCGCGCCGGTCATCATCTCCATATTCTACACTTCCCGCCCCGTAAAGGTTATTTAAACGTGTGGATTGGTCACGAGTGCTTATTGCGTGCTATTACCCGTCCCATCCTATATGTCCTAGAGGGTATTTAGGACCGCTATTCCTATAAGGTAAGGACAAGGCTGAACCCTTAGGTTTAAAGGTCAAAATGCTAAGCGACATACATAACAAATAGGACTACACGTAAAGGAATCATATAAAGGGCATGTAAAAGGCTCAAATATCCCTCCATAGATAGGCATATAATCAGCACGTCTCAAACACATTGAAGGTCTAAAAAAATGAGAATTTTAAAAGCAAGAATGTCGAAGATAGGTTTCCGAAAGTTGGACAGAAATAGAAAGTTTGACTGAAGGACGAATTTCAGAAGTAAAAGAGGGCAATAAGTATATAGAAATTAGTATGGAAACATACTTTTGAAAATCATAGTAGAGATATTAAAGACACAGTACTCTGAGAAGTTTTAGAAAATAACAGCATAATTCTGGGCTGAAAAAAAACGGTAACTCAGTAGAAAACATATAGCACAGATGTGATTATCTAAAATAGAATAGAAGTTTAGTGGGGAAACCAAGAAGACTTCAGAGAGGCCGAATTCAGAGAGTTAGAAAGAGGTTGAGTAGCCTAAAACATGATTAAAAATGATCAATCGATTTTATCCGGCCTAAAGCTTGCCTAGGCGTTATATACATTGCTTGTTTACCTTAAAGGTGAGCATACATATTAATCCAATTTTAAGAAGAAGACACAATTAATCAAACTTCTGTTGTTAAATAAAACTAGTGAGGCGTTCAAGCAATTGCAACTCAAACGAAAATCTTAGGTAACATGATGTCTAATGCACATAACGGTCCTAAAACATGGTATCTAAATACAGTAGCAATCCTTGTCACAGTAGTTAGTTGGTTATCAACTAATTGTGATTACGAAGTGAGTATATAACAAGCTGGAAGTAAAAGAAAATCCTGTGAGATGCTTGTCCTAAGCAGGATATCTATTGCACAAATAAGTAGTAAAGCCCTACAAGCATGTTTTCTACCTGTAACCCTTAAACTAGCATGCATAACCCTCCCTGATTTCACTATAAACCCCAATCGTTCATTACAAGTTATTACAGACCAAGGCAGTTAAATTACAGTAAGGAAGATGTGAAAAATAAGAAGTTATTCTATAGGGAGCCTTCAACCAGGCCCAAGTCTCCAACCTCACTTCTTTCGAGTTTCACAGCCTTTTACCAAGGTTTGGGGGTGCGGAAAAGCTCCCTAAGGGCCCATTGAGGCCCTTGGCCAACAACAGGCACCCAAACAAGTTACATTGAACAAATGCAAGTGTGGAATTACCATCCTTGTGCGTCAAAGTTCAGTGGGTACTCAAGGTACCCAAAGCAATGCTTACACGAAGGGGGTAGAACCTAAATTCTAGGAGTAGGGAGATTGTGATAGAGTTTTAAAGAGATTGAGTTGAAAAATAGTTGAAAGAAAATCTATAGGGAACCAGTCTTGAAAAAAACAATAGAAGGGGTGATAGGGTTCTTTTAAAGCAATTGAATTTAAAAAGAGAAAACAGTTAAAGATGATCCATATAGAATCAATTTTGAAAGAAAACAACAGAAGAGACAATATCAAGTTAGAGGATCCCATAGGGTTCAGGGAATACAAACACAAACAGGGGAAAGGGGCATGGGGACAAGTAACTCCTAAGTGAGAACACAATTACATATACACAAGCATCAAAGAGAAGCACTTCAGAACTTAAACAATCAAGCAGGTTTCAACAAAAGAGATCAGGACTACATGCTGATAATTGTACTAGGGTTAGGGTATAAGGAGAAACATGCATGAGACAAATAAGGAGAGTAATGGGCATGTTAGATTAAGATAGGCATATCAATTAACATAGAGGCATGCTAATTGCAGTAAGAACAACAGAACCCTAAGTAAAAGCATCGAAGAAACAGGATGAAGTGCAGCAGGTATAAAAGCATGTTGTTTTGAGAGTTGTAAATCAAATGGAGGGCATACCAGTTGAGGATGCAGTAATATAGAGTAATAGTGAACAACAATATGCAGAGGAGTGAGCAATAGTGTGCAGAGAAGTGAGCAGCAACAGTAGTGAAGTGAGCAGTAATAGCAGAGAAGTGAGCAGCAAGTAGGCAGACCCAAGCAAGTAGCAATGTAGAGAGCAATAGAACAGTAAAGTATCCTAAAGCTTAGCCTGGGTTTGAAACCAGTTGAGTATCCTGTAGTCACAAGGGAAGTGAGAGAGGTTATGTGGAAGCAAGAGAGAACACTAAGTATGTTTTTGTGTAAGAGAGAGTTCAGAATAATGAATTATGTTCGTGTCTATGCTAAAGAGAGGATAGAGTATTTATAGTTTTGAAAACCAATAGGGAATAGGGTAACAAGTACATAACTAATGGAAACAATACCAATTGCAATCAATCACAGGACCTAATTCATTTTAATCAGGGATTCATTATTCGAATGGGAGTACAGGTTATATCAGATAAAGGAAAGAATCATTTAGATGACTGATTACACCATAGTAAGAGTAGTAAGGCATGTAGTATGTAATAAGGGCCAGATACATAATTCTTCAAGTAAGGAAAGAATATACTGAATATCTGAAAATATATTTAAGAGCACAAATATGGTAAAAATATAAATTAACTTTAAAAATTAGTCAAAGAATCACGGACGAGACTAAAATCAGAGGGAATCAGTGCTAAGTATAGAGAGCATTTCACAAGTAAGGAAATAATTCAAAAATCAGTGTAAGAACTTCTAAGGAAAGCACATTCAAATCAGTGATTCGAAGAGATGCACAAAAATCAGTAGAATAACAGTTAGACCTATAAAATACAATAGGCGTAAGAATCAGAGAACCCTAAGCAGGAAAATCACAGGTTCAGTAGAAGACCGGAACCCTAGTAAAACTTAAAGCATGGAACTCGGATTAACCAGAAAACAAACAAGCTCATAACACAAACATAAACACATAATACAGGCACAATCACATATTACTCAAAAAGGAGCAGAAGATATAGTGATTTTGAAAAGGGCTCAGGAACACTAGTTTTGAAAAGAAGAATAGAACGTTGAAAAACTTGAATTAATCGAAGAAATCGAGTAGTGAGTAGTGTAAAACACAATGAATAAGCTGAAAATCATTTTAGAAAAGACAGAGATTACGAGATTTAGGCAAAAATTAGGGTTTTGCAATAAATCAGTGAAGTAAGGAACCAGGCTGTGAAACTCGTTAATAATGGCGTACATAGTACCATCGGACTGAAAACCATCGGAGAGGAGGCCGGAGATAAGCCAAGAAAGGCTTCCAGTGAACATCTCGCATGGTGGAAATCTCTGGAGCCTTAAAACTTAGAGAAGATCAACGAGACAAGGCTACGTGGTGACTGTTGGTCGAGAGAAGTGAGGATGGAGATGGCCGGAGAGGCGATGAAGATGATCGGAGAAGAACCAGAAGGTTCTAGAGAGAAGGAGGAGACGAAGAGACCAAGAGAGAGACCGGTCTCTATGCAAATGAAGGGTCTAGGGGGGGTCGTTAGTCTTTAATTTAGGTAATATAATCTGGGTCGTTGATCTCATTTGATCAACGGCTCAGATCAAATCAAAAATGGATCGGGCCTCTGAATGGGATATGGGTCGGTTCTTAATTGAAATTGGGTTGGGTTAATTGGAATATGCGTTGTCTAAAATGGTTAAAATTTGTGTACAATTGGGCTATGTTTGCAATAAATTTTGGCTAGCATTTAAATAGCCATTTTCCAATTTTTATTTTATAAAAATAGTTAAAATGATTTGAAAAATAAATTGAAAACACAAAACTAATTAATAATATATAAATATTAATCTAAAAATACCA
>MU755567.1:15133-54262 GCA_026770625.1 Nicotiana glauca
TAAAAATAGGTTCAAAGGAACATATCTCTCTAAAAATATCTAATACATGATTAAAATAGAGTAATATGCAATCATTTTTATATTTTTTTATTTTTATGAAGAAAATAAAGTAAAGAAGTCAAAAATAGTTGAAATAGTTATATTAGGCCTAAATTAAATATTTACATGCTAAAAATGGGTAAAATTTCGAGGAGGGTCACAAATCACATGTCAACACTTCTCATGGAGTTTGAAACGGGCAAAAATCCATCATAATTGCTTATTTTATCTTTTCCAAAAGACCCTTCGTGTCTCCGAGCAAAGAGGGGCAGTTGTGAGCACGTGATTTTTGCCTTGTATGAAATACTACTACAAAAATTCAAGAAAATAGATTTTTCTTAATTATTTACCATTTTTAGGGATTTTTATTTAATTATTTACATTTTTTGTATGTTGAATTTTTTTTTAAATTATAAAAATTCCAAAAAATATCATGCATTGCTTTTAGGATTTATTTTTTATATTTTTAGGAGTAATTAATTATTTATTTGCTTCATTAAAAAATAAAAATCACAAAAAGGCCAATTTTTATATTTTTTATCGTTTAATTTAGGATTAAAATAGTTCTTATAATTTTGTAATTAATTAATTAGTTTAATCTCACGTTTTAGATAATTTAGGATTTTTAACTATTAGGATTATTTTTTCTAATTAAAAAGAAAAAAAAGAAAAGAAAAGAAAAAAAAGAAATTGAAAACAAAAGAAGAGGAATATAGGGGAATTGATTTTCTGGAATTTGGGCCAATTTCAGTCTCCAAGTCAAGCCCAAACTCATCTCCAAGATCCAGGCCCAAAAAATTGTTTCACCCAGCTCGTTTCATGTGACCCCAAACGACCTCGTTTCCGCCTCAATTGATCTCAGCCGTTGGATATTAGTAATCCAACGACTCGGAATTGATTTGCCCATTACTATATTAATGTCCGAACCGCGTCAACCCAACCCCCAGTCTAAACCCCCTCACTTCATCTCCCTCACTCTCAACGACAAACCCTAGCCGCCCTTAATCCCTCACCGCCTCCGCCGGAAACCGCCTGCCGAAAATCTCCTCCGCCGGCGGCGACGCTCCAATCAACCCCAAATTTATACCACATACTCTCCTTCACCTCTCCATCCTAAATCTCCATTCCATCTCCCTCAAATCAGACCCAAGACTTTCGAATTTTGGATCAAAATTTTGATCAAAAACCCTAATCGCTCCAAACCTCCCCAAATCCCTACCAGTTAACGCTTGTCCTCTCCCTTTTCCCAAATCCCCAAGCCAAGTCCTTCGATTTCCCCCCAAGCCACTCCAATCTCAAATCTGGGAGCATGCAAAACCTAGGTCACACTATTTAGGGTTCTTCAGAAGAGGATTTAAGCCGGAAAAGGTGTTAGCTGTTTGTTCTTGATGAGAACATTTGGCTAACACCTATTACGTTTTAAAGCAAAGGTGGCCTATTCTACATGAGCCAACTGTTTTTCTATTATTTTGAGCAAAGGTATGATTTCATGTTGTCCTCTTATTTTCTTTTCCTTTTCTATGTATTTATCTCATTCCACTACTGGAAAATAGGGCTACTGCAATAGCTCAAAACCGTTGCAATACATAGACAAACCGTTGCGGCAGACATATGACAACGGTTTTGTAGTCGTTACTATCACGACCCCAGTTCACCCTCCATGAACATGTCGTGATGACACCTAGTTCCTACAACTAGGTAAGCCTAACAATGTGGAAATAAGAACCTAACTTGCGGAATAATTAAATAAAACTAAACATATTAAAATAATAATTGCATGTAAGGCCGCTCGGCCTATACAACTCAAAACAGAATGCGAAAGTCTACAACTCAATCACAAAACCCAGAAACTCACGGGAAACACAGGCTAACAGAAATACCGTAAATGCTCTAATCTCCAGAATGTCTGCATTAAAGGTATGGTAGAATCTAAACACTACAGATAGAATAAGAAAGGAGACTCTTCGATCTGCGGACGCTGCAGATTTACCTCGAAGTCTCCATAGCTCTCCCCACCTAATGCGCCTGAGTGGAGGTAACTAGATAATCTGCACATGAAAAACATGCGCAGAAAGGGCATGAGTACACCACAATGGTACTCAGTAAGTGCCAAGCCTAACATCGGTTGGGAAATGACGAGGAAGGTCAGGGCCCTACTGAGGTAAAATATAATAATAAATTAACAATATGAAAGAAATGGCAGTAATAATGAGTACATCAGTGAGAATAGACAGGTTAAACAAGGCAATAATAACTACACGAAGAACAGAATAAACACGGAATATGTACAACTCAATACCAATGATAACAATGAGGATCTCCCAGGATATCGTCCTTTAGTCCTTTTCTTAATTGTCCAGTGGATCTCCCGGGATACCGTCCCGTAGTCCATCACATGTATAAATCCGAAGGATCTCCTGGGATACTGTCCCGTAGTCCAACCATCAATATGCAGGGGGGATCTATCGGGAATCTAACCCGCATTCCCAAAGTAAAAGTGCAGGGGGATCTATCGGGAATCTAACCAGCATTCCCAAAGTAAAAGTGTAGAGGGATCTACCGGGAATCGAACTCGTAGTCCCAAAGTAAACAAACAAGGGGGAGCTACTGGAATCCCACATGCGAAGTCCCAATATAAATGCACAATCACAACCAAAAGATACACAGAAATGAGGTACAAAAGACAAGCATCAGGTAGTACTGGCCTAGCATGCTTCACGTAGTACAGTCAAGGCAACTTAAGCAATTAGGCAAGTTAAATCAACTAAACATGCTTTCCTAATCTATCACAGGCCATAATTGCAAGTAGAATAAAGCAAATATGAAAGAAACTCAATCTCAATATCTTAAGTAAAACTGGATTTTCAACAATCGGCTCGAGTACGCGCTCGTCACCTCGCGTACAAGGCACTCAAAATACCAAATAACAAATCCTAAGGGGAAAGGTCCCCCATACAAGGTTAGACAAGACACTTTCCTCGAATCGGCTCCAAAATCAACTCGAAATCACACTTTTGCCACGAGTATCCGACTCCAAATGGCCCAAATCCAGTGATTGCCTTCGAAAAACCTTTGAAATTTCCCCCAAATTCGGGCTCTCAAACTTGTATTTTGATAAAAATGGAAAATCCTAGTTTTTAAATGTTAAGTACTGTCCGGGTCCATAAAGCATCGCGAACGCGGAAGGGAGATCGCGTTCGCGAAAAAGGAAAAGTAAAGAGACCAAAAATGCCCTTCGTGATCGCGAAGGAAGGGACGCGAACGCGAAGGCCGGGGTTCAATGAACTACGCGAAAGCGACTGGGGATATGTGAACGCGTTGAATAAAATCAAGCCCAGCCCTCGAAGTCTAATAAAGCTATGCGAACACGACAGCCTTGACGTGAACGCGGTTAAGGAATATGTGAAGCTTCGCTAACGCGGAGCACTAATTGCGAACGCAATGAATAAAACTTGTACTCCTCCAGAATTACTCTACGTGAAGACGTGGAGGAGGACACAAACGCGAAGAGGAAGGAGACCAAAGCTACACGAACGCAAGGAGGGTACTGCGAACGTGAAGAAGGATTTGGGACTTGCACAGCTGAAGGATTTTCTGCAACATTTTCAACCACCAAAATGCTCCGTTGAGCATCCGAAACATACCCGAGGCCCCCGGGACCTCAACCAAACCTAGGGACATATCCCATATCATCATTCAAACTTGTATCAATCCTTAAACAACCTAAAATAACGTCGGAAACTCGAATTAATCAATGATTTGAGCCTAAGAACTTCAAATTCCATCAAAACACACTTTCGATCAAAAACCTAACCAAAACACGCCCGAATGACCTGAAATTTTGCACACATATCCCAAATGACATGAAGGAGCTACTGCAACTTCCAAAATTCCAATCCGACCCTCGAATAAAAAATTCACTATCGGACTGGAGACTTCAAAAATTCAAACTTCGGCATTTCAAGCCTAAATGAGCTACGGACTTCCAAAATACATTCCGAACACGCTCCCAACCCCGAAATCACCTAACAGAGCTAACAGAATCATCAGATTTCCATTCCGAGGTCGTCTTCACACTATTCTTACTACGGACCACTTTTTAACACTTAAGCTCTCATTTAGGGACTAAATGTCCCAACACTCTCCAAAAGCCAACACTGAACGTCCCGGCAAACCAAAATAGCAGGAATGAACTTAGGGGAAGTAGTTAATAGGGGATCATGGTATTAATTCTTAAGACAACCGGTCAGGTCTTTCCCCCTACTTCGTTCTCAAACATGTATATATAATTATAATAATATTTAATTTTATTTGAGTTTTCTCACTACTGTGGTCCAAATCTGTTTTAAAATTATTTATTTATTTATTATTCTAACTACTGTGGTCGCAAATCTAATTTAAAACTATTTATTTATTCATATTTCTGACTACAGTAGTCACAGATGTTCCTGAATCTGAAATATTTTGATGCATTTTGTGACTACTATGGTTGGAAATAAGTCGAAAAACTGGCAATTTTTTGCGAAATTCCAGCTCTTTTAAAGCAATACTACCTACCAATTCAAATATACAACAACCAATTAATCTACCTAACTAACCAATCAATCCACCATTACAACTAATCAAACCCATAAAATGCAAAACATAAATATTTGTAACTAAATAAAACATCCAAAAAGAGGTAAACATTCTGGCACCATTCAATCTAGTCTAAAATATTACAATCATAGTCAAGTGTAAATATTACCAAGTCTAAACATCCAACTATAACAAATAATAATGTCTCAAACATCAATAACCATAACAAACTAAAACTCATTACCCCTGCCATCGCCGCCATTAGAAGGAGCAAATGGATGTCCGCTCATAAGTTTCTCCACTAGACTCTGCAATTTGTTAAAATTTGCGCGATCTTCTTTCCGTTCCTCCTTCAATTCTTCTACTTCTTTTCGTAATGCTTCCACCTCTTCGTGATCTTGCGAATAACTCGCATCACCAGACAGCAATGTCGTAGCACGACCTACAAAATATTGTGATCCAAAATCGTAGGTTCTACCTTTCTTTGCGCCACCAACCACCTGCGTCCATATTGAAGCTACATCATTGAGAGACACTTAGGTTGAGCTACAATCCTTGGAATCGGGTTGACTTTGACGTCATTCCTCAAAACGTTTCTGATGGGCTTCCTGAAATTAAAATGGAGACAGAAAAGACATTAAGATAGAGTATCAACTTTTGAAAAGGTTCCCAAGAAAGTTGCAAAGATTATTTCCATCAAATGATCACTGCATTCAACACTGAAGCATCTTCATCATAATTTGCAATAGTGAAAACTGTCAATGCGTAGGTATTTATAGTGAGTCCAATTCGCAAACTTAAGATATATATATATATATATTTGTGAAGAAAAATTGAGATTTGCGTAAGCTGACTGAAATACCATAATTATCAAAACAATAAATGGATATAAGAGAAATTCTCTAAAATTTTTGAGTAGAATATTTTCAGCATTAACGAATTAATAATCCCCAAGTATTCTTACCAACTTGTTGAGGAAAGGTCTATCTATCGAACGCAAAGCAGAGATTCAAGAATAAGGATGAAATGCCATAGGAAAATCTATTTCAGATGATAACCGCAATTCTCATGCTCATTGGCAGAAGAAAAGCTTAATCAGCAATGAAGCTAAGTTGTAAGAAGCTTTTTCTTTGGCACGCTGTTCTTGTTCTGTTTTTTCATATAACAAATGCTTTATCAGACACCCTTAGTATGAATCAATCTTTGAGTGATTCAGAATCTTTAGTTTCCAGTCAAAACTTATTCATATTGGGATTTTTTAGTCCTGAGAATTCGACGAATCGTTATGTTGGTATTATGTTTAATACCCAATCACCAAGTGTTGTATGGGTAGCCAACAGAGACAGTCCTTTACAAGATTCTAGTGGAAGAATAACTATATCAGAAGGTGGAAATCTTGTAATCTTGAATGCACAGAAGAGTATTTGGTCATCCAATATTTCAACAGCTGTGAGAAATTCTACTGCCCAGCAATCAGATACTGGAAACTTAGTTTTGAAAGACAACTCCATTGGGAAAATAACAAGTGACGCCGTTCATTCCATTTTGAGTCAAAACATTACCACTTAATCAGATATTCCATTCCCGTATAAGTTTTAGCAATAATCTTCCAATAAAATCAATGTTTATGTTATGGCCAAGTTATGAGAAAATAGAGGTTAGCTTTCCACATAATGAAGACGTTGGCTGTCACGACCCAAATCCCAAACCCGGTCGTGATGGCGTCTCTCGTGAAGACAAGACCAACCAACAAAACAAACGCCTCCTTTTAACAGTTATTTAACATTTATAAAGCTAAAACATGATTATCATAATCAAAAGTGCGGAAAACAATGATAACATCAGGGAACCATCCCGTCACAGCCCGACATCGGGATGTCACTAGTCACGAGCATCTAAGGAGTAGGAACACTACTATAGGGCCAATAATTTATGTATGCAAGATAAAAACCGTAATTCAAAGATGAAGTGCGGTGCCGCGAACGCTGACGGTCACCTTGCTCAAATACCATAATAAGGCCTTCGGTCAGCTAATAACCCGCTACCGGGTGAACAATACCTACAACTGCACGCGAGGTGCAGGGAGTAAAGTGAGTACTTCCAACTAAGTGGTAATAAGAGTAAATAATAACTGAGCGGTAAGAAATCACGTAAGAACACTCCATCATGCTATATAGGACAGTACAACCTTGTGAGAAAAACAGTAAAACCAGAAAAACCCTTTAGAATTATCTAGCTAGGTTAAAAACCTTTTTGAAAATATCTTTGCTTTTCTTTTTAACAGTTAAGCATATGAATGCGAAGTCAAGTTGAGCAAGTTCGCACACAAATCAGCCCCTCGGGCACATCACTCTATTCACAATAACACCAGGGTATCTGGTACTTAGTGCAAGATATAGCATGGATGCCAATGATATGAGAGTGTTGAATGTCATGCCACGTAGTACAAACAGGAACCAATGCGTGAATGCAATGCAATGTACATGACCGCTGTGGCGTGCAGCCCGAGCCAACCATGCATATGATTTATCGTCGACGGCGCTCACTGGGGGTGTGTACAGACTCCGGAGGGGCTGCTACAACCCAAGCGCAATATAATGGTCAGTCAATGTTACCTGACCGGTCAGCAAATGTTACCTGACCAATTTATATCATACAGTGCCATTGTTACCACTGTTTCAAGTCACATCATACACTGTCATTGTTACAACTGTTTCAAGTCACATCATACAGTAACATTGTTACCACTGTTCCAAGTAACATCATACAGTGTCATTGTTACCACTATTTCAAGTCACATCATCCAGTGTCATTGTTACTACTGTTTCAAGTCACTGCTGCGACGTGCAGCCCGAGCCACCCAAAATCAGTCTAAAACAACATAAGCCCCTTGGGTATTTATAAAACAGTAGTCTCAGCCCGAAATAACATTTAACATATCATTTGAGTTTTCAAAACTTAGAAGTATGTTTGAGTTTGCAAAACAGTATTAAAATCTTGGACTGAAATCATATGATATGCAACATACGCTAAAATAGTAATCTTAATCCCCGAAGGATTCACATAGTTGGTACGAAGCCCAAACATGACAATCAGCCTAAATTATGATGATAACAAGTAGTTTCAGGAAAGTACGCAGTAAAATCAACAATCGGGACGGACCAAGTCACAATCACAAATGGTGCTCTACCCCACGCTCATATCCGGCATGCAAGTCACCTCAATACAACATTATGATGTGCAAATCCGGGGTTTCAAACCCTCAGGATATCATTTACAAGTATTACTCACCTTGAACAGGTGAAATCTCTAGCCCGTGACGCCCCTGCTCCTCAAATCGGCCTCCACGCGCGTCGAATCTATCCAAAATCAGAGCGAATACATTACCATATGCTAAGGGAACAATACCCAATCGAAAGCAATCGAGAAATAGCAAAAATCTCGAAACTAGCAAAACCGGAGCCCGGGCCCGCTCCTCGAAAAATTATAAATTAACATCACCGGCTTCCTTATCTCGCTACTAGTTCATACATACCAAGAACTCCCAAATCCGAACTCAAATGACCTGTCAAATCTCAATTTGAAATATCAAAAACTCAAGCCCTAATTCATCAACCTTATGCTTAATTTCCATGAATTTCTAGACCAATTTCATAACATAATCATGTTTTAAGACCAAGATTCTTACCTCAAGTCGATTCCTCTTGAATCCCTCTGAAATTCCCGTTCAAAAATGGAGGATAAATGCATAACCCTCGCGGATGAAATATAATATAAAACCCTCCTGCCAACAGCGATTTTCGCTTCTGCGGTCGGATTACCGCACCTACGGCTCTCGCTTTTCTGACCAAATGACCGCTTTTGCGGTCTAACTTAACTCACCAGGGACCGCTTCTGCCGTCCAAAACCACTCATGCGGTCACTACTTATCCAGATTTCCTTCCGCACCTGCTGTCCACGCCAAGGCCTCCCAGACCGCACCTGTGACCCAAACGCCCATCCGTGGAACAGCCTATGCGGCCCCTTTTCCGCAGATGCGGAAACAACAGAACTTGCAACCCAAATTTCATGCAACAACTCCAAACTCTCCGTTTAGCCACCCGATCTCACCGCGAAGCCCCGGGGACCTCAACCAAAAGCACAGACATGATCCATTACCTTATTCAAACTTGCTCGAATCATCAAATCACTATCCTTAACATCAAGATCATCAAATTTTCACCAAATGAAAGCCTAAGTTCTTCAAGAACTTCCGAAATGCACTTTCGTTCAAAAACCCAACCAAACGATGTCCCAATGACCTCAAAATTTGCACACATATCCAAAATCACCTAACAAAATTATAGCAACTATCGGAATTCCATTCCGACCCTCGGATCAAATTCTGACCCATCAACCGAAATTCGTCAAAATACTAACTTTGCCAATTCAAGCCTATTTCTACACCGGGTCTCCAAAATCAATTTCGATCACGCTCCTAGGTCACAAATCATTCCCCGAAGCTAACCAAATCACCAGAAATCACATCCGAGCCCTATAGCTCGTTAGTCAACGGCCGGTTGACTTTTCCACCTTAAGCCTTCCTTAAAGAGACTAAGTGTCTCATTTCTTATCAAAACTATTCCAAATCAACTCTCACACACCACATACCGATAATGAAATATGAAGAAGCAATAAACGGGAAAAACAGAGCAGCAACACATGAGACGACGGGTCGGGTCGTCACATCCTCCCAACTTAAACCAACGCTCGTCCTCGAGCGTACCCAGAGTTGTACTAGAAGCAACCCAATAGTTGAATGACTTTACCAAGCATATACCCGGGGTGATCCCATGTCAACCTATCTCGCACAGGCCCAATAATACAACACAGCTGAAATTTCACAGTCCATCTAGACCATAAACCGTAGAACCACATTGCACATCCGAAACCATACCTAGTATAAACCCGAACCATCGGTAATAACCCACGCCTGCAACCTCAGGTGAAATTATACAACAAACCACACAATCCAACACTCGAAATGATAGGTCACTATTCACAACAGTAGTCCATAATACTCAATTACCGATAGGAACCTCTTATTAGCTAAAGTCTTATTCCAACACTTTCATATACTGCCAATGAAAATTAAAACACGCGATAAACCGTAACCATTCCTCAGATCAACCATTTATGTGGCCACTTCCCTCTGACTAATATCACAACAGATTTTTGGGTCAAACCTCGATATTATCCTTCTAACAAGCTGAAATCGACTCTGTTCGTATTTATTACTGACTCCAATGATCTCCTCGAATCTAACATACCACTCTGGTGATATGACATCTCGACACAGGCCTAAGCCAGAACTTGCATCATATACGCACCAATAAGAGACGGTCCGAACATACTCAAATCCTGAAAATGACTCAAACGAAAGAGTTGTACCTTAAGCTCATCAGTACCACCATAACACAAGGCTGAGACCCCATCTCACATCATAGAAATAGAACACCTGAAGCTACCCCGACAGGTCGTAACCCCACGTAGCCTCGCTACAATGCACGATCCAATCCAAACATTGTTACACATGAAGTACCTCAAGCCACCATGATCAAAATAGATAGCCACGCACAGATTGATCTCTGAAACCAAGAAATCCATCACACCCATGGTGAAGTAAGTAATATACACTATTCAATCCTGATAGGACACAATCGATGCGCTATTCGCCGAGCAACTCCCAATACGGACTTTCCTCAGAAACCAGGAAGCAAGGCATACAAGTAACATATGGAAATCTATTCTCAACATCACACCATTGCGGCGTGCAACCCGATCCAGATAACTTACCCATGGCGGAGTGTCACCCGATCCACACATACCCATGGCGGCGTGCCACCCGATCCACATATATATCTCATATAAGGAGATGCACATCAAGCCAAATTTTCTCATTACAACAATGTACCGAGTATCGGTCGTAAGCATACTGAGTGCATACAATATCTACATATAGCATTATAAGCTACAAAACTCAAGCACAACTAAGGTTTCCCCCACAACTTCCACTATGAATCTTGATAACACCGCACCAGACGTGCCCATAGCCCGTAAATCATAACGTCTCGCAACGTAGAAAAAACTCATAGAACCCTCCAGATCGCTGATAAGCTCAGCAACGTTCGAGTCAACCTATCCCTCGACAACACAATTCAGAGAACCGAGTCAACTCAAGCTGGAACACACATTCAAAGAGTCCCTTAATGCCGGAACTGGCTCAATAGTAGCAACCTCTGCACTGACGTCCATCATGAAGGTTCAATAGGAAAAGCAATCCCTCCCAGCCATCCGCTGGGTCTTTGAAACATAAACCACTCCACAAGGACATAACCCAATGCACCTTGCCACTCAAACCGTGGCATTTCTGGCATAGCCCATAACGCAATAGTCCAGAATTAATCTAACACTGAGACAACCAGTCTGAACTCCAGCATCACATCCAAAAATCTAGCATGCCAGCGACAAAAGATTCACTCGAGCCTCCAAATCCCAATAGTCACCAAATGGTGCTGACACACACGATCCACCATCACAATAGCCGAATATGAGGACTTCCGCCTCCAATTCCACATAGCACACGAATCATCATACCTGATCCCAATATTTCCGTCCGAACACATGCCACAACTCAATATCCAAAAATTCCACGACACATACTCAAAATCTCCCTGTGCCATCAAGCAACCCGAGTATCACAAGTCGAATTAACAAGAAAGTGTCGCAATACTACCGAAGTATCATCAGTCTAATCACATTACCCTTCTCAACCGAGACATATACTCTCGTCAAATCACTTCCAATTAGCAGTACCATTTCCTTGATTACCTGAGGCTACCCGTTGCCTAAGAATTTTATGAACTTCTTTGCAGAACTGAACTGTAGCTCATCTAGTCAAGACCTTCCGTCAATCCCATCTAGAAGAAGAATCATTACACATTCCATGCTTCGCATGCCTCAAGAGAATATATATATATATATATATATATATATGCATCTCCGAGCCACGGTGAAGCTCAACAAGAACTCTTTCCCAGTTCGATTTACACAGGCTAAACTACCAGGACTGAATCCGTCTACCCAAACCAAGCTAAGCCAGCTGCCAAAACTCAAGAGCATTGCTACAAATGCCTGTAAGGCTCATTACCTCGAACGTATACGAATAATTAATCATGCCCTTACCATACCGACTTAGTCTACTATCAAGCTATACCATACCTACTTAGTCTCCTGATTCATGATCAACTCGATATTCCCTCTTGATGTAGCACCACAATGCCTCAACTCAAGCTTACCACACGAGACTCGAACATAAGACCACACTGTCTAAGACACATAGGCCACTGAATACTCTCTCAAATGTTCCCATAAATACCACATTCCAGAATACTTTACTTTGAAGAACTTTCTGCGAATTTGAATTTGTTACCATGACTTCTCGATACCGATAAATAGGATACCATAATCAACATAAAAACACCACAAGTCTTGGCCTTTTCCAATGAAACTCAATCTCTACCCACATACACAACCTTAAGACACCGGATTGTTACATGTAGAACCTTGAACACAATAAAACCATTCTCAAGAGTCATTTACTTCATATATGATCCGCAATTTACCTGACTTAGCGAACAGAACCACTCGTGCCTTAATAGCACTCTGACACCGCAGGATATGATCTCATTCAAATACCAAAAAACATCTTTCTCCTCAATACACTGAGCATTATTTATCCACAACGGCTCAATACATCCAATTGTTTCCACATATCTACGAAGTATCATATAACCTTTGTCAAAATTTTGCTCCACTCGTGCCATCCTCGGCTCAGTTTCTGCAACCAGAACTGATCCGCCAACATATCTTGAAATGGAACCAACATAGCACATGGCCGTGCAATCAGCTAATCCACAGCAACCTCCCCAGCTTGGCTCGAAGCCATCTATCAAGACACATTTAATAACCCATAATACTTCTACTCTAATGATGCCACAATATTATAGTGAGATTAAACTCAAATCATTTATAGGTTGTGAAAACACAGATCATCTAGTATTATAACTCTTTTGCAATTCTCTCATTCATTCCACAACGGTTAAACCTATTCTCCTAAGTGACCCGAAATTTCAAATTTCTACACGTATCTTTTCACTTGCACAAGAGATCTTCTAACATACACGTAAGGATCACACTACTTCAGAACACTCCGTAAGAGATAACCCACCTGCTTTACCTCAGTTTAGTATTTCAGCACACCTTCCACCATCATACACATAACACAACCATTTAGTGTTCCTGAGTCTGAACTCATATCGCCACACGTAATGCACTTCACTTTCCAACTAGGAGATACAAAAATATTCTTCACGCTCCTATAACTCGGTGCAACACATCCAAACTCAATGGAAATCAAATACTTAATGGTTCATCCGTTATCCAGCAGATTTCTGCGATACCTCCAAGTCATATAAAAACACCTCGCAGTACCAACATACTCACCACATAGCTATCCAACCGTCATTCCCACTAATAGGGGCAACACTGAACATATAAGTTCATAACACCAGCTCACAAAATCAGCACCTTGGTGCTCAAGCCAAAAGCAAAGATCCGGCCTCAAGTCCTCCAGACTGGCCCAATATCAAACTCACGGAGATTACATCTCGCCCCCTCGATCGGGGAATCACAAGCCATCAAGGCACATATATTACTGAGCGCTCACGTACGCATACAAACATGTGGAAGGAATTTCAAGAGTTATATCTCAAGCTGAATCAGTTCGCACGATAAGAATTCCAAGAAAGTGAAGTTTTCCTAAAGGTTCTTCAACCTCTCGAGGATAAATACAGACGTCTCCGTACCGATCCGCGATACTCTACTAAACCTGCTCATGACTTATGAGACCTAGTAACCTAGCCTCTGATACCAACTTGTCATGACCCAAATCCCAAACCCAGTCGTGATGGCGCCTCTTGTGAAGACAAGGCCATCCAACAAAACAAACGCCTCCTTTTAACAGTTATTTAACATTTATAAAGCTAAAACATGATTATCATAATTAAAAGCGCGAAAAATAATGATAACATCAGGGAACCATCCCGTCACAGCCCGCATCAGGGTGTCACTAATCACGAGCATCTAAGGAGTAGGAACACTATAATAGGGCCAATAATTTATATATACAAGATAAAAACCAAAATTCAAAGATGAAGTGCGGTGCCGTGAACGCTGGCGGTCACCTTGCTCAACTACCATAGTAAGGCCTTCGATTCGCTAATAACCCGCTACCGGGTGAACAATACCTGCAACTGCATACGAGATACAGGGAGTAAAGTGAGTACTTCCAACATAGTGGTAATAAGAGTAAATAATAACTGAGCAGTAAGAAATCACGTAAGAATACTCCATCATGCTATATAGGACAGTACAACCTTGTGAGAAAACCAGTAAATCCAGGAAAACCCTTTAGAATTATCTAGCTCAGTTAAAAACCTTTTTGAAAATATCTTTGCTATTCTTTTTAACAGTTAAGCATATGAATGCGATGTCAAGTAGAGCAAGTTCGCACACAAATCAGCCCCTCGGACACAGCACTCTATTCACAAATAACACCAGGGTATCTGGTACTCAGTGCAAGATATAGCATGGATGCCAATGATATGAGAGTGCTGAATGTCATGCCACGTAGTACAAACAGGAACCAATGCGTGAATGCAATGCAATGCACATGATCGATGCAGCGTGCATCCCGAGCCAACCGTGCACATGTTTATCGTCGACGGCGCTCATTGGGGGTGTGTACAGACTCCGGAGGGGCTCCTACAGCCCAAGCGCAATATACTGGTCAGTCAATTTTACCTGCCTGGTCAGCCAATGTTACCTGCCCAATTTAAACCGTGCACATGATTTATCGTCGACGGCGCTCATTGGGGGTGTGTACAGACTCCGGAGGGGCTCCTACAGCCCAAGCGCAATATACTGGTCAGTCAATTTTACCTGCCTGGTCAGCCAATGTTACCTGCCCAATTTAAACCGTGCACATGATTTATCGTCGACGGCGCTCATTGGGGGTGTGTACAGACTCCGGAGGGGCTCCTACAGCCCAAGCGCAATATACTGGTCAGTCAATTTTACCTGCCTGGTCAGCCAATGTTACCTGCCCAATTTAAACCGTGCACATGATTTATCGTCGACGGCGCTCATTGGGGGTGTGTACAGACTCCGGAGGGGCTCCTACAGCCCAAGCGCAATATACTGGTCAGTCAATTTTACCTGCCTGGTCAGCCAATGTTACCTGCCCAATTTAAACCGTGCACATGATTTATCGTCGACGGCGCTCATTGGGGGTGTGTACAGACTCCGGAGGGGCTCCTACAGCCCAAGCGCAATATACTGGTCAGTCAATTTTACCTGCCTGGTCAGCCAATGTTACCTGCCCAATTTAAACCGTGCACATGATTTATCGTCGACGGCGCTCATTGGGGGTGTGTACAGACTCCGGAGGGGCTCCTACAGCCCAAGCGCAATATACTGGTCAGTCAATTTTACCTGACTGGTCAGCCAATGTTACCTGACCAATTTATATCATACAGTGCCATTGTTACCACTATTTCAAGTCACATCATACAATGTCATTCTTACCACTGTTTCAAGTCACATCATACAGTTTCATTGTTACCACTGTTTCAACTCACATCATACAGTGTCATTGTTACCACTGTTTCAACTCACATCATACATTGTCATTGTTACCACTGTTTCAAGTCACTACTACGGCGTGCAGCTCGAGCCACCCAAAATCAGTCCAGAAACAACATAAGCCCCTTGGGCATTTATAAAATAGTGGTCGCAGGCCGAAATAACATTTAAAATATCATTTGAGTTTTCAAAACTTAGAAGTATGACTGAGTTTGCAAAATAGTATTAAAATCTTGGACTGAAATCATATGATATGAAACATATGCTAAAACATTAATCTCAATCCCCGAAGGATTCACATAGTTGGCACGAAGCCCAAACATGGCAATCATCCCAAATTATGATGATAACAAGTAGTTTCAGTCAAGTATGCAGTAAAATCAACAACCGGGACGGACCAAGTCACAATCAGTAATGGTGCTCTACTCCACGCTCATATCATTTACAAGTATTACTCATCTTGAACCGGCAAAATCTCTAGCCCGCGATGCCCTTGCTCCTCAAATCGACCTTCACGCGCATCGAATCTGTCCAAAATTAGAGGGAATACATTAGCATATGCTAAGGGAACAATACCCAATCGAAAGCAATCGAGAAATAGCAAAAAACTCGAAACTAGCAAAACCGAAGCTCCGGGCCCGCTTCTCGAAAAATTATAAAATTAACATCACCGCCTTCCTTATCTCGTCACGAGTTCATACATACTAAGAACTCCAAAATCTGAGCTCAAATACCTATCAAATCTCAATTTGAAATATCAAAAACTCAAGCCCTAATTCATTAACCTTAGGCTTAATTTCCATGAATTTCTAGACCAATTTCATAACATAATCATGTTTTAAGACCAAGATTCTTACCTCAAGTCGATTCCTCTTGAATCCCTCTGAAATTCCCGTCCAAAGCTCCCAAGGACGTTCAAAAATGGAGGAAAAATGCATAACCCTCGCGAATGAAATATAATATAAAACCCTCCTGCCAACAGCAATTTTCGCTTATGTGGTCGGATTACAGCACCTGCGGCTCTCGCTTTTGCGACCAAACGACCGCTTTTGAGGTCTACCTTAACTCACCAGGGACCGCTTCTGCGGTCCAAAACCGCTCATGCGATCACCGTTTATGCGGATTTCCTTCCTTACCTGCGGGCCATGCCAAGGACTCCTTGACCGCACCTGCGACCCAAACGCCGCATCCGCGGAATTGCTTATGCGGCCCCTTTTCCGCAGATGTGGAAACAACAGAACCTGCAACCCAAAAATCATGCAACCACTCCAAACTCTCCGTTCAACCGCCCGATCTCACCCCGAGGCCCCCGGGACCTCAACCAAAAGCACATACATGATCCATTACCTTATTCAAACTTTCTCAAATCATCAAATCACTATCGTTAACATCAAGATCATCAAATATTCACCAAATCAAAGCCTAAGTTCTTCAAGAACTTCCGAAATGCACTTTCGATCAAAAACCGAACCAAACGATGTCCAAATTACCTGAAAATTTGCACACATATCCAAAATCACCTAACAAAACTACAGCAACTATCGAAATTTCATTCCGACCCTCGGATCAAAATTCTGACCTATCAACTGGAATTCGCCAAAATACTAACTTCGCCAATTCAAGCCTAATTCTACACCAGGTCTCCAAAATCAATTACGATCATGCTCCTAGGTCACAAATCATTCCCCGAAGCTAACCAAATCATCGGAAATCACATCCGAGACCTATAACTCATTAGTCAACGTCCGGTTGACTTTTCCAACTTAAGCCTTCCTTAAAGAGACTAAGTGTCTCATTTCTTATCAAAATCATTCCAAATCAACTCTCATACACCACATACCGATAATAAAATATGAAGAAGCAATAAACGGGAAAAACAGAGCAGCAACACATGAGACGACGGGTCGGGTCGTCACATTGGCTTTTGTCTAATCATGTCATTACAGGGTACAACTTGCACTTTATATCTAAAACACTCTTAAGTCTGTTCTTTCTTTCTAGCTGAGGTTGAAACTCAATAATTTACGAAGATAGATGCTCTAAGCTGCCCATCATTTAATAGGCCAGTCTAAATGTGTAATACATAAGAATTTACACTCCAATTCTCTTGTCCCATCCTTTTCTAAGGAGAGGATTTGCCAAATGTTAAAGGCATGTATGCTAATCTAAAGCATTAGAGCTCAGAAATACAGATAACACTGAAGAATCAAGGTGACCTATTGCCATAAACAAAAAAATTTGTCCTTTACACCATAAATTTTTTTATGAGAAGTATCACCGTTACTTTTATTTTTCCTACTATTATTATTTTCTTTTATGGGGGTTTCTAGATGCTAATGAAGAAGACTGAGACATTAAACAAAGTTATAGAAGTTGAATGTAGGAAAATGAAGAGAGAAGCAACTATAAGAGAGAAAGATTCAGTATCAACAAAGCCAGATGACAATACAAGAAGTAGAAGCTCATTAACAAGGTTTCCACTTCCTCTCTTCTTTTTACTCATTCTATGAAGATGACTGATCCAATATATTAATTACTTCATATGTAGTTCTGCAGCTCTATTTTCTCTTTTCTTTCTTTACCCTTCTACCGTGTGGTTGGAATTCAATAACTATACTGAAAGTTAATTCGGTTTGCTCTATACACAACTTAACAAAGAGCAAACTAGCTGCTAAAAACCCATGGGCTTTCTGATAGTTCAGAATTGCTAAGGTCACAGTTACATATCCCCCACATACAAAAGAGAGACACCAGTCACAGTCCAAAGCTGTCACATAATTCAAGTCTTCGATAAAAGGTTTTTTCCTTCTATTTTTCATAAATAAAAGTCCACTACTTGAATTAAATTTTAAATAATAACAATTAGAATAAATCCGTTAAAAACCATCCCAGAAACCCTGTGTCACAAGTGCATGAGCATCTACTGATAAGAATGTAAAAATACAATGCAATATCCGTCCGGAATACAACGGACAGAAAGGAAATACATTTTTACTAGAAAGGACTTTAAAAGCTATCGGCCGCCTTGCATACTGCAACTCACCTAGTCCCCGAATCGTCCGTGCTACGACGCCCAATAAGCCGCTACAGTAACATGTACCCGTGCAACAAAATGCACAGAAGTGTAGTATGAGTACGTAATCAACGTGTACTAAGTGAGTGTCCCGCCTAATCCCGAAGGGGTAGAGACGAGATGGTCAACTTGACACACTCTAATGGTCCAACGATTATTTATTCTCAATATACCTATCAAACAATGGATTTATTTTCTAACATGATTTTTATCCAGATAGAGGAAATAAATAAACACATAATCCTTCCATAGGAAATTCCCTTAGATTTATTGTTATTATTAACAATATGATCTCGAGCCATAGTGAGGCATAAAACAACTCAAATGAGTCCAGGCAGCAATACAAGTATGCACAAATCATGCCGAGGTCGACGACCTGCTCCAACAGAAATAAATGTGCACTTGCCGAGGGTCGACGACGATCCTATAGATGCATCTATTAATCTGCCGAGGCATTCGGCCTGGTCCAAAATAGATACACACAGACAGACAATCAGTCAAGAATTCAACGTGGAGCAATTATCAAAGAAAGGCCAATTCTCTTTAATAATTTGAAAAAACGAAGCTTAAGTCTCTTTAGAAATATATATATATATTAATTTAATGTGATTTATTACCCCGCTCGCGAATCATCCATGTGACGCGGGTACACGTAAGATACATGCTCAGATAGCCAATTAATATTTTATCGGGGAATAATTATCCAAATAAGCCAATTCTCTGTTTAACAATTCAAGAATGATGTTTAATCTCTTTTAAATTTATTTACTAATCAAAGGTGGTTTAAACAATTCAAGTCATCGATGATTTCATAATTAATTCAAGTATAACATGCTGAGGGATCCTAACTACCCGGACAATAGCCTAATAGTAGCTACGCACGGACTCTCGTCACCTCGTGCATATGTAGCCCCCACAAATCGGAGAACATAATCATTCACTTCACCTATGGGGTAAATTCCCCCTCACAAGATTAGAAAGGAGACTCACCTCGCTCCGAAGACGCGCAACCGACATTCTACATCCTTCCGAAGGCTTGAACCTACGCACAACGCACCAAAACTAGCCAATGATCATACAAATCCATTAATGTATTCTCAACTATACCTCACATCTCCATTTATAATAATTCCTATCCCCGAACGAAAAGTTGACCAAAATGCCCTCGGTCCCACGTGCCCGGAATTCGAAAATTTTTTTCGAAGTTAAAGGTTACCCATGACCTTAGGAACTCAAATATACAATTTTCTCCTAGTTCTATACTCAAAATCGTGGCTAAAATCCAAGATTATAATTTTCTAGGTTTCCAACAAAACCCCCAATATTTACACTAATTTCCATGCTTAATCTCATACATAATCAATGTATTTAGCTTATAATAGGTAGGAATGACTTACCTTAACATTGTTGATATAAATCCACCTTTGAACCCTCCAAAATCGCCAAATGATATGGGAGAAATGAGTGAAATTGACAAAAAAATGCGACTTTTAAAACACCCCTCTGCCTTCAGGCATTTTCGCTTTTGCGGAACCAAGCCCGCTTAAGCGCATCCGCTTCTGCAGACCTTTCGCCGCTTCTGCGGCTCCCGTCCATGCCCAGGACTTCCGCTTCTGCGGTTCTCCCCATCGCAGATGCGGTCCACTTCTGCGCAAACCCAACCGCATCTGCGGATCCTTGTAGCTCCAGCTAAAACCGCTTCTGCGGTCTCCATTTCGCACCTGCGTAACCGCTTCTGCGGTCCCCATTTCCGCAGAAGCGGAAATACCAGAAGCAGCAGCTTCAACATTTCTTCAAACTCCGGATTGATCCGTTAGCCACAAGAAATCCACCCGAGGCCCCCGGGACCCCAACCCATCATACCAACCAGTCCCAAAACACATTACGAACTTGCTCGAGGCCTCAAATCATAACAAAAAATGCCAAAACCATGAATTACACCCTGATTCAAGCTTTATGAACTTTGAACCTCCCAACTTCCATTTCCGATGCTTAAACCTATCAAGTCACGCCCGATTGACCTCAAATTTTGCACACAAGTCATATTTGACATTACGGACCTACTCCAACTTTCGGAATTGGATTCCGACCCCGATATCAAAATGTCAACCTCCGGTCAAACTTCTCAAAAACCTTCAAATTTCTATCTTTAGCCAAATGGCTCTAAAATGAACTACGGACCTCCGAATTCACTTCCTATCGCGCCCCCAAATCTAGAATCACCATACGAAGCTATTCACAGTCTCAAAATCCCAAACGGACATCGATAACACTAAAATGCTCTTCAAGCCAAACTTATGAAATTTCTTCTAAAATGCTAACTTCCTCAATAGGCGCCAAAATGCTCCCAGGTTATCCAAAACCCGAACCAGGCATACGCCCAAGTCCGAAATCATCATACAAACTTGCTGGAACCTTTAGATTCTGATTCCGAGGTCGTTTACTCAAAAATTCAATCCTAGTTCATTCTTTCAACTTTAACCTTCTCAATTGGGAATTTTCATTTAAATTTAACTCCGACCTTCCTGGATTTAAATTTCGACCATGCGAACAAGTCAATATACCTGAAATGAAGCTGCTCATGGCCTTAGACCGCTAAACGACGTGCTAGGGCTCGAAACGACCGGTCGGGTCGTTACATTCTCTCCCACTTAAACATACGTTCGTCCTCGAATGTGTTGAGAACTACACTCGAGTAGTCTGAAATCGCTGTTTAGCACCTCATACACCTTCCCGTGCCATCACAACTCAGTTGAGCACATTAGCTCGATACATTCTGAAGATACCCCCTTTTATTCAAGCAATTAAGCCTTAGAGCCCAATTCCAAAATCCGGAATTCTATGCCAGGCCTGTTTCCAACATACGATCACTGTATCAATCACTATACACTGTACTCAAACATGACTGCATAACTCCGCTGAGTTCACACTTGGCATCACTTTACTTATAGGACCCCAATAACATTTCTGTTTGAATTAATAGAAATTCCACGAATCTGATGCTCCTATTGCACCTCGTGACCTACATAGGTCTTACTCTAACTATTATAATACCGCTACAACGGATGAGATGCCTGAAATTCATAATCAACTGCCGATTCAACCAATCATCGAGTCCATACTTCTGACAAGAAACATTACCACATTCTAAACCAAATAATGATCTTCGCTCCTTAATATACTTCATATAATCAGATTGCACTGATCCTAAATCCCACAATCTCATCTTACCTAGTACAGACTGCTCAGGAAATAAACCACTCTGAATGCAATCACGAGTCTCATATGACGCCACAATGTGCCAATAGGCCACCAATCCGAACACAACACCATAGGAGACCGAACTCTGGAAGGAATTACCTAACCCTCGCACTAATACGGACTTTTCTTAGAAGATAGGAAGCAAAACCCATAAAAATAGCATATAGAAAAACCAGACTCAACATCACACTGTTGCGGCACGCAACCCGATCCAAATAACATATCCATGGCGGCGTGCCACCCGATCCACACATAAATCTCACATAAGGAGATTGCACTTCAAGCTAAACCTGCTCATTACAATAAAATATCGAATTTTCGATCGCAATCACACTAAGTGCATAATACCATCCCTGAGAAAACACATAGCGCTATAGGCTACCAAACTCAAGCACAACTGAGGTGCGACACAAGATCTGAATCACAAGAGCCATTCTGCCCACATAACATCATTGCCACGTGGAACCTCAACACATAAGGACTTACTAAGCCATATCACAACTCATACGGCACAATACATCATTAACTGGAATAGCTGATGACAAGATAACACCTCGACTGTTTCTACATAGGGAACGCTCGTTGAAATGAACACAACTGGCCTGATATAAAGCCCTCTTCACAAATAAATCAATCCATCGACCTCAAGTCGATCCTGATCATATCAAATTAAGCTAATGACCTTTCAAAGGTCCATACTAATTTCCTTCTTCTCGTAATACACAAGAACAACCGTCATAACCAGAGTACAATCCATAACTCAGAATCCGAGTGCCCTCCAGGCATCCATTCTCAATTTAACGATATCGTCACAATTCTTCATACTTGGTTTATATATTTAATCAATCAAGTGGTGTCGTGCCACATTTATGCAATCTTCCTGTGGGACATACTCCCACAATCTATCATAACGATTAACTGGGTCTTACGTCCAACCCACCGACCATACTAACGCTGATAAATGATCAAGAATCATTAACCATGATACAAGCCCTCGTTATAAAACACTAATCTCAGGTGACGCTGAGGACAATACCAATTTACTCTAATCATTCAACCCTTTCCTTGCTCGTCCGAGCCTGTGACATCCTTGTCAACACTGAACTGCAACCTTGATCCTCACTACATACTTCCATGCTACTTACTGCACCCAACGTGCCAGCATACGATAAAACATGATTCTCGTCATAACTCCGAATTCATTACCATTTTAACAATTCATCATATACGAACTTTTTACTTAACTCACTTCAGGAGATTTATTGAAACACACAGGTAGTTTCCCATAACCGTAGAATATGCAAATCTGCAAGTAGTGGCCGAAGCCACCATAGCCCTTCCGGAATCTGCTTCCACATAGAAAGCCACAACAGATGAATGCCCATTATAAATCATCAATCACGGTGGCCGACATGCCTCACACATACCATCACAATTCATACACGTAACTTGATCTCGCGGACCGAACTGATCACTAGCCCCAATATGCCAATTCAACTATGGCTAGTCAATTTACCTTCTTCCAATTCCTCCTTGCTTGCCTTAAAAATAAGACTAACTCCATTCAACACATAACATACTCCCTCTACACTCACCCCGAGTGTCCTTGAATCGTGAGAACAGGCTGTCTCAAATCCCTCGAACTATTTCATATCTTTCAGATGCTACACCATAAGTCAAAATTTCATAGGACATTCAGTGCCTCTTCCCATAAACTGCTACCAAGCTTGATTCTTAGCTGTATTTATAGGCTCAAAATCATCGGGCACCACACTTTAACTTATCAATTAACTGGGACCATTTTTGAGAGCCACCCAGTCTGACTTGGTCCCGAACATAACTCACTCCATAGATGTTATAACACACGAATACTCTCTCGGCGAGGCACCTGGCGAAGATCACTTTCTTTGAAACTTGTCTCCATACAAGGCATAAATCCTGAACCTTTTTCAAAGTCCGGACATGAGCCAATAAGGCCAACCATCGCATGCCTCCAACAATTCTTTTACTCGAATTACCACATATGGTATTTTCTTGTAGCTGAATTAACACATCAATATGCCAATAACCAGAAATCACGCAAGTAGTTAATCATACAGCCCAATCATAAGCGGTGGGACTCTCCCACTTAGCTTGAAGCCATCATTTCACCATTATTGAGTTCGCCTGTCACGACCCGAATTTCCCGCCATCAGGATTGTGATAGCTAGGCCAACCAACTTATCTACATTTTTTATTAACAAAAACCATTCTGTTGACAATTTATAGCATTAATAATAATAGTAATAATAACTGCGAAAGTCTAATTTATAAGTCTAAAACAAATACGGAGTAATCAACAATAACCTCTACCCAAGATTTGGTGTCACACACTCACGAACTACTAAGAATATACGAAATACAAGGGTCTGAAAGGCACATATAAGTTGTCTGTCTCGAAACAATGTGGCAACAGTGAGATAAGAAAAACATAAAGAAGAGACGCCGGGCCTGCAGACTCCTGCAAGGCTACCTCAGTCTCGTAATAATTAAATCCTGCTCCCGTACTACTGCTACTGTTGCTCCTTAAAACCTGGACGTGTGCAAAAATGCACAAAAGTGTAGTATCATCACAACCGACCCCATGTGCTGGTAAGTGTCTAGCCTAACCCCGGCCAAGTAGTGACGAGGCTAAACTAGACACCACATAAACTTGTGCAGTAATAAATACACAACGGGACATCGAATATAAGGCAATTAACAACATGGGAGGGGGAGATATGCTATGGGGAGATACAATCTCAACAGTAATCCCAAATTACAAACTAGAACAACTTAGATTCACAATGAACAAGGAATCAATGCTCAATACAAACCCATGTCATCAATAACTGTTGCGGCGTGCAACCCGCTCCATAAATATCACTGTTGCGGCGTGCAAACCACTCCGCAAATATCACTATTACGGCGTGCAACCCGACCCATACAATTTATCAGGTATCACTGTTGCGGCGTGCAACCCGACCCTCGTATCTCATTGTTGCGGTATGCAACCCGACCCATACCATTTATCACGTATTATTGTTGCGGCGCGCAACCCGATCCTCAATCTCATTATTGCGGCGCGCAACCCGCTCCTCAATATCATTTAACAGTCTGGTTCCCCAAACAACAGTCACAATTAAGGGCCATAACAATAAGCAAACATTTGACAAAATTCCCGGCAAGGGAAAAGAATCCAACAAGGTCAACCAAACGTCCCGGCAAGGGAATAATCAATAACGCTTTCTTTTTCTTACTTTTCTTATCTTATAATTCACACTACCATTCTGAGCCAACGCTCTAAAGAATCCAGTCATTTCATATACTTTCAATATTCGTATCACAATTCGAGCCAATGCTCCCAGGAATCAAATAATTATTTTACCATTCACACGTTATTCGCAACATATAGAAATTCTCCAATAAACACGGAGTTCACAACCTAGTCATGGTAATCACATTATAAGGACTCACGGTCATGCTAGACACCGATTTATAGATACTCGTCACCATGCCTATACATCGTACTCGATCACATAGCAATTAGCAACAAGACTCAACTCTTATTCCCTCAAGCTAGGGTTAAACCAAACACTTACCTCAAAGACTTGAAATCCACTTAATCCTCAACTATTGCTTTACCTCGCGGTTCCACTTCCAATTCACTCGAATCCAATCACAAATTGTTCAATTACTTTAATAAACACTTTATGAATCGATTTGAATGCATAAAAATGATTTTCCCAAGTTTTTTTCCAAAAATTCCAAAAATGCCGCCAGCCCACGTGGTCAAAACCCAAGGTTCATACAAAAACCCGGTTACCCATTCCCCCGCGAACTCAAATATATCATTTATTTTGAAATCGGACCTCAAATTGAGGTCCAACTCCCCAATTTATAGAAAACCTAGGTTCTACCCAAAAATCCCAATTTCACCCATGAAAATCCTTGATTTCAAGTGGAAAATATGTTTAAAAATGTTAAAGATTGAAAGAATCGAGTAAAAATCAACTTATAAGTGATTAGGGATGAAGTTTGCTCTTGAAAAATCGTCTATGGTATTTGGGTTTTGAAAGAATGGTGAAAAGTGATGAAATTTCGACTAACTATAAAAATTGCTGGGCTGCGGATATGGCAATTGCGAACCATGGTTCGCATTGCGAACAAAACATGTCTGGGAAATGCGAGGCTTTAGTTCGTATTTGCGAACACTAGGCCTAGGTGCGGACTTCGCAAATGCGAAGTCTTGATCGCATTTGCGATCTGGTCCCCTTCGCTTTTGCGGACAATTTTATCGCATTTACGATCTGGCCCAGTTTTCCCCTAATTCGCATTTGCGAAGCTTGCATTTGCAAGAAATTCTTTGCTAATGCGAAGATACTAGAACTGAGAAATACCAGCTTTTTCAAATATGAGAAATGCGATCCGATGCCTATCCAAAACTCGCCCAAGCCATCGGGGCTCCAAGCCAAACGTGCACACAACCTCAAAAACACCCTATGGACTTGCTCGCATGATCAAATCGCCAAAATAACGTCATTTACATAGAATCAAGCCTCAAAACTCATAATTTTTCTTCTAAACTTCATAAACTTTCAAACTTGGAACTTATAGCCCGAAACACGTCAAACGACGTCCGATTTCGACCAAACTTCACAGAAAGCGCTTTAACAATATATAAGAATTTTATCGGGCGTCGGAACCAAAATACGATCCCAATACCGTAGTCCTTTAATCAATTTTCATTTCCATTTTTCCTTAATAATTTCAGAAAAACAATTTCATGGAAAAATTCATATCTCGGGCTCTAGACCTCCGAATTCGACTCCTGGCACATGCCCGAGTCCCATATTTTTCTACGGATCTTCCGGGACCATCCAATCTCGGGTCCGGGTCCGTTTACCAAAAATATTGATCAAAGTCAACTATAATCATATTAATATAAAAATTATTCAAAATTTTCACAGAATTCACATATTTCAACATAAAAGCTTTTCGGCTACGTGCCCGGACTCCGCACGTAAATCGAGGCAAGTAAAAAGGAGGTTTTCAAGGCCTCGGAAGCACGGAACGAGTGAGGAATCAGGTGATGATCCTTTGGGTCGTCACATCCTCCACCTCTAAAACAATCGTTCGTCCTCGAACAGACAAAATAAAGAAGTACCTGATTCAGGAAATAGATATGGATAATGGCTCCGCATATCAGACTCGGACTCCCAGGTCGAGGCCTCAGGGGGCTGACCTCTCCACTGAACACGAACAGAGGGAAAACTCCTAGATCTCAGCTGATGAACCTGTCGATCTAGAATAGCTACCGGCTCTTCCTCATAAGATAAATCCTTGTCCAACTGCACAGTGCTGAAATCTAACACATGGGTAGGATCGCCGTGATACCTCCGAAGCATAGATACATGAAAAACTTGATGCACGGTTGATAAGCTAGATGGCAATGCAAGTCTATAAGCCACCTCTCCCACTCAATATAGAATCTCAAACGGACCAATGTACCTAGGGCTAAGCTTGCCCTTCTTTCCGAACCTCATCACGCCCTTCATAGGCGACACCCGGAGCAATACCCGCTCACCAACCATAAAATCTACATCTCGGACCTTATGGTCTGCAAAACTCTTCTGCCTAGACTGAGCTGAATGAAGCCTATCTGAATGATCTTGACCTTATCTAAGGCCTCCTGAACTAAGTTTGTACCAATAACCGAGCCTCTTCTGGCTCAAACCATCCGACTGGAGACCGATATCGCGTACCATACAACGCCTCATATGGAGCCATCTGGATGTTGGACCGGTAGCTGTTGTTGTAAGAGAACTCTGATAAAGGTAAAAACTGGTCCCACGAGCCACCAAAATCAATGATGCAAGCTCGGAGCATATCCTCCAAAATTTCTATTGTCCGCTCGGACTGACCGTCTGTCGGAGGATGGAATGTTGTGCTCAACTGGACCTGGGTGCCTAACTCTTGCTGAACCGCTCTCCGGAAGTGCAAGGTAAACTACGTACCCCGATCCAAAATGATGGATACCTGCACACCATGAAGGCGTACAATCTCCCTAATATAAATCTCAGCTAACCTCTCAGATGAATAGGAGACTGCCACTGGAATGAAATGCGCTGACTTGGTCAGCCTATCCACAATGACCCAAATAGCATCAAACTTTTTCCTAGTCAATGGAAGTCCAGTAATGAAATCCATGGTAATCCTCTCCCACTTCAACTCAGGAAGCTCAATCCTCTAAAATAAACCGCCGGGCCTCTACTGCTCATACTTTACCTACTGACAATTCAAAAATGAGCCACATACGCTACAATATCCTTCTTTATTCTTTGCCACCAATAATGCTGCCATTAGTCCTGATACATCTTCGCGGCGCCTGGGTGAATAGAATACCGAGAACTATGGGCCTCCGTTAAGATCAACTCTCGAATCCCATCAACATTGGGCACAAAAACTCGCCCCTGCAATCTTAAAACACCATCAGCACCTAAAGTTACCTTCGTGGCACCTCCACGCTGCACCGTGTCTCTCAGGACACACAAATGAGGATTATCAAAATGCCGATCACGGATACACTCCAATAGAGAAGAACGAGTGACCGTGCAAGCCAATACTCTGCTGGGCTCAGAAATATCTAATCTCACAAATCGATTGGCCGAGGCCTGAATATCTAAAACAAGTGGTCTCTCGCTAACTGGGATATAAGAAAGACTACCCATGCTGGCGGACTTCCTACTCAATGTATCGGCTACCACATTGGCCTTACCCGGGTGATATAAGATAGTAACATCATAATATTTTAACAACTCCATCCATCTCCTCTGCCTCACATTCAACTCCTTCTGCTTGAATAGGTAATGAAGGCTCGTGTGATCTATGTACACCTCACACGTCACACCATATAGATAATGCCTCCAAATCTTCAAAGCATGAACAACCGCTGCCAACTCTAGGTCATGAACCTGATAATTCTTCTCATGGATCTTCAACTGTCTCGAAGCATAGGCAATAACTTTGCCATCCTGCATCAATACTGCTCCAAGCCCAATACGGGAAGCATCACAATAGACTGTGTAAGGCCCTGAACCTGTAGGAAAAACCAACACCGGTGCTGTGGTCATAGCTGTCTTGAGCTTTTGAAAGCTCGCCTCTCACTCATCTGATAATCTAAACTGGGCATCCTTCTGGGTCAATCTGGTCATCGAGGCTGCAATGGAAGAAAATCCCTCCATGAACCGAAGGTAATAACCTGCTAACCCTAAGAAACTCTGAATCTCGGTCACCGAAGCTGGTCGAGGCCAATTCTTGACTGCCTCAATCTTCTTTGGGTCCACCTGAATTCCCTCTACCGATATAATATGACCCAGAAATGCAATCGAACCCAACCAGAACTCGCACTTCAAAACTTAGCATATAACTGTCTATCCTTCAGAGTCTGGAGAACCACTCTGAGGTGCTGCTCGTGCTCTTCCCGGCTGCGGGAGTACACCAGAATATCGTCTATAAAGACTATCACGAACAAGTCTAGATAAGGCCTGAACACTTGGTTCATCAACTCCATAAATGTTGCTGGGACACTGGTCAACCCAAATGACATGACTAAAAACTCGTAGTGTCCATACCGAGTGCGGAATTCTATCTTAGGGACATCAGACGCCCTAATCCTCAGCTGATGATAGCCAGATCTCAAGTCTATCTTTAAGAACACCCTTGCTCCCTGAAGCTGGTCAAACAAATCATCAATCCTCGACAGTGGATATTTGTTCCTTATTGTCACCTTGTTCAACTGCCGGCAATCAATACACACCCGCATCGAACCATCCTTCTTCTTTACAAATAATACCGGCGCACCCCAAGGAGAAACACTAGGCCTGATAAAACCCTTCTCTAGTAAATCCTGTAATTGGTCCTTTAACTCTTTTAACTCTGTCGGGGCCATGCGATATGGCAGAATAGAAATGGGATGCATGCTCGGAACTATATCAATACAAAAATCAATGTTCATATCGGGCGGCATACCCGGCAGGTCTGAAGGGAAAACCTCGGGGAACCCTCGAACAATAGGAACCGAGTCAATAGAAGAAACCTCTGTGTTGGACTCGCGAACATATGCCAGATAAGCTAAACACCCCTTCTCGACCATGCGTCGAGCCTTAACATAGGAAATAACACTGCGAGTGTCATGAACTGATGTCCCTCTCCACTCTAGTCAGGGCAATTCTGGCAAGGCCAAGGTCACCGTCTTGGCGTGGCAATCCAAGATGGCATGATACAGGGACAACCAATCCATCCCTAATATAACGTAAAAATCCACCATATCTAATAGCAGTAGATCAACACGGGTCTCAAGACCCTCAAACACAACCACACAGGAATGATACACCCGGTCAACTACTATGGAGTCACCAACCGGTGTAGACACATAAACAGGAATGTCCAAATCATAACTAGACATAGCCAGGCAGGGTGCAAAATAGGAAGACACATATGAATATGTAGACCTAGGGTCAAATAGCACTGATACATCTCTATCACAAACCAGAATAGTACCTGTAATAACAGCATCTGATGCCTCCGCCTTTAACCTGGCTGGCAAAGCATAAAATCGGGGCTCAGCCCCACCTCCCTAAACCATGTCTCTAGGACGATCGGCCACCGGCTGACCCCTACCTCTGGCGGTACAGCCTCCATCTCTATGGTCCTGACCTCCACCTCTATGATCCCTACCCCCGCCCCTGGCTGGCTGGGTAGGCTGTGGGTCAACTGGTGCCTGAATCATGGGGCGAGGACCCTGCTGCTATGATTGTGTACCCCTCAATCTCGGGCAAGCTCTCCTGATGTGACCATACTCACCACACTCAAAACATCCCCCTGTACGATGAGACTTGCCCTGACGGCCCGAATGACCTCCACGAACACTCTGAAGAGGTTGTGCACTGATGGGTGCTAATCAGAATACTGCCCACAAAAACCGCGATCACCTGAGACACCCTTTGAATCCTGGAGGGCTAACTGAAAAGGCCTGGAAGATTGGTCCCTATCATAAGAATCCCTACCCCAGATGAGGCACCACCGAATCGACCTGAGTGACGGGGCTTCTTGTCTGCCCTATAACCACCCCCTTGTGGTAGAACCATCTCGATCCTCTGGGCTATATTGGCCGCCTCCTAAAAAGTAATGTCACTACTCACCTCTTTGGACATCTGAAGACGAATAGGCTGGATCAAACCATCAATAAATTTCCTCACCCTCTCCCTATCAGTGGGGAGTATGACGAGGGCATGGCGAGCTAGATCAATAAACCGGGTCTCATACTGGGTGACCATCGTAGACCCCTGCTGGAGGCACTCAAACTGGCTCCGATAAGCATCCCTCTGAGTAACGAGAAGAAACTTCTCTAGGAACAACTCCGAGAACTGATCCCAAGTCAAAGGTGGTGACCCTGCTAGTCTGGCTGAACAGTAATCCCTCCACCAAGTCTTGGCAGATCCAGATAAACGAAAAGCCGCAAAATCAACTCCATTGGACTCCACAATGCCCATGTTCTGAAGAACCTCGTGGAAGCTATATAGGAAATCCTGGGGGTCCTCAGAAGAAGCTCCGCTGAATAAAGCAGTGAAGAGCTTGGTGAATCAGTCCACCCCCCATAAAGCATCTGCGGACATAGCCACTCCATCACCGGTCTGTGCAACTACGTCTGGCTGAACTGCCGCAACTGTCTGAACCAATGGAAGCTGAGTCTGGGGAGCTACCTGCACTGGAGTACGTGCAGCAAGAGTCTGGGCTCCTCCTCCAACCTGGGAAGTGGCTGGTGCTGCAGGAAGCAATCCTGCTGTGGTGACACTCTCCATGAGGCCAACCAACCAGACTAAGGCGTCCTGAAAAACTGGGGTAGCAATAAACCCCTCTGGGACTTGAGTTGGGCCCACCGGAACTGTCTGGGCTGGGGCCGGAACCTCCTCGCCAAGGCTAACCTGAGGGTCTGCCACTGGTGTTGCTGTTGGTGGCTGGGCCCTGCCCCTACCTCGGCCCCTAGCGTGGCCACATCCTCTGCCCATAGCGGGAGCTGCTTGGGGCTCGGACTGCTGATCGGTGGATGAGAAAGCGTGTGTACTCGCTATCTGTGAAAGAATAGAGTAGAAACTCAATCACCATTTGAGAAACCAAATCGCACGACAAGAAAGAACAAATGAGAGGTTTTTCCTAACTCAATAGACTCCGGGGAATAAGTACAGACGTCTCCGTACCTACCCCTCAGACTCAACTAAGTTTTTCCGTGAGTTGTGAGACCTATGTAACCTAGTGCTCCGATACCAACTTGTCACGACCTGGATTTCCCGCCATCGGGATCGTGATGGCGCCTACTCGTGGTAGCTAGGACATCCAACTTATCTACCTTTTTCATTAACAAAAAACCATTATGTTGACAATTTATAGTATTAATAATAATAGTAATAATAACTGTGGAAGTCTAATTTATAAGTCTGAAACAAATACGGAGTAATCAACAATAAACTCTACCCAAGATTTGGTGTCACATACTCACGAACTACTAAGAATATACTAAATACAAGGGTCTAAAAGACACATATAAGCTGTCTGTCTCGAAACAATGAGGCAACAGTCAGATAAGAAAAACATAAAGAAGAGACGTCGGGCCTGCGGACGCCTTCAAGGCTACCTCAGTCTCGTGATATTGAAATCCTACTCCCGTACTACTATTACTGCCGCTCCTCAAAACCTGGACATGTGCAAAAATGCATAGAAATGTAGTAGCAGAACAACCGACCTCATGTGCTGGTAAGTGTCTAGCCTAACCCCGGCGAAGTAGTGACGAGGCTAGACTGGACACCACATAAACATGTGCAGTTATAAATACACAACGGGACATCGAATACAAGGCAATTAACAATATGGGAGTGGGAGACATGCTACGGGGAGATACAATCTCAACAGTAATCCCAAATAACAAACTAGAACAACTTAGATTCACAATGAACAAGGAATCAATACTCAATACAAACACATGGCATCAATAATTGTTGCGGCGTGCTACCCGCTCCACCAATATCACTGTTGCGGCGTGCAACCCGCTCCACAAATATCACTGTTGCGGCGTGAAACCTGACCCATACTATTTATCAGGTATCACTATTGCGACGCGCAACCCGACCCTCATATCTCATTATTGCGGCGTGCAACCCGACCAATACCATTTATCAGGTATCATTGTTGCGGCGCGCAGCCCGCTCCTCAATATTATTTAACAGTCTGGTTCCCCAAATAACTGTCACAATTAAGGGACATAACAATAAGCAAAGATTTTACAAAAATCCCGGCAAGGGAAAAGAATCCAAAAAGTTCAACCAAACATCCCGGCAAGGGAATAATCAACAACGCTTTCTTTTTCTTACTTTCCTTATCTTATAATTCACCCTACCATTTTTTGAGCCAACACTCCAAAGAATCCAGTCATTTCATATACTTTCAATATTCGTATCACAATTCGAGCCAATTCTCCCAGGAATCAAATAATTATTATACCGTTCACATGTTATTCACAACATATAAAAATTCTCCAATAAACACGGAGTTCACAACCAAGTCATGGTAATCACATTATAAGGACTCACGGTCATGCTAGACACCGATTTATATATACTCGTGACCATGTCTATACATCATACTCAATCACATAGCAATCACCAACAAGACTCAACTCCTATTCCCTCAAGCTAGGGTTAAACCAACCACTTACCTCAAAGCCTTAAAATCCACTTAATCCTCAACTATTGCTTTACCTCGCGGTTCCACCTCCAATTCACTCGAATCTAATCACAAAATTTTCAATTATTTTAATAAACACTATATGAATCGATTTGAATGCATCAAAATGATTTAAAAAAAATTTTCACAAAAATTCCAAAAATGCCCCCGGGCCGACGTGGTCAAAACCCGGTTACCCATTCCCCCACAAACTCAAATATGTAATTTGTTTTGAAATCGGACCTCAAATCGAGGTCCAACTCCCCAATTTATAGAAAACCTAGGTTCTACCCAAAAATTCCAGTTTCACCCATGAAAATCCTTGATTTCAAGTGGAAAACATGTTTAATGATGCTAAAGATTGAAAGAATCAAGTAAAAATCAACTTAAAAGTGATTTGGGATGAAGTTTGCTCTTGAAAAATTGCCTATGGTGTTTGGGTTTTGATAGAATAGTGAAAAGTGATGAAATTTCGACTAAGTATAAAAATTGATGGGCTGCGGATATGGCAATTGCGAACCATGGTCCGCTATTGCGAACAAAACAGGTCTGGGAAATGCGAGGCTTTAGTTCGCATTTGCTAACACTGGGCCTAGGTGCGGACTTCGCATTTTCGATGTCTTGATCGCATTTGCGATCTGGTCCCCTTCGCTTTTGCGAACAATTTGATCGCATTTGCGATCTGGCCTATTTTTCCCTTGATTTGCATTTGCGAGGGTGCATTCGCATTTGCGAAGCTCGCATTTGCGAGAAATTCTTCGCAAATGCGAAGATGCCAGAACTGAGAAATACCAGCTTTTTCAAATATGAGAAATGCGATCCGATGCCTATCCAAAACTCACTCAAGCCCTCAGGGCTCCAAGCCAAACAAGCATACAACCTCAAAAGCACCCTACGGACTTTCTTGCGCAATCAAATCGCCAAAATAACATCATTTACATAGAATCAAGCCTCAAAACTCATGATTTTTCTTTTAAACTTCATAAACTTTCAAATTTGGAACTTATAGCCCAAAATACGTCAAACGACGTCCGATTTCGACCAAACTTCACAGAAAGCGCTTAAACAATATATAAGACTTGTACCGGGTGTCGGAACCAAAATATGAGCCCGATACCATAGTCCTTTAATAAATTTTCATTTCTATTTTTCCTTAATAATTTTAGAAGAACAATTTCACCAAAAAAATCCATATCTCGGGCTCTAGACCTCCGAATTCGACTCCGGGCACATGCCCGAGCCCCATATTTTTCTACGGACCTTCTAGGACCGTCCAATCTTGGGTCCGGGTCCGTTTACCAAAAATGTTGACCAAAGTAAACTATAATCATATTAATATCAAAATTTTTCAAATTTTTCACAGAATTCACATATTTCAACATAAAAGCTTTTCGGCTATGCGCTCGGACTATGCACGCAAATCGAGGCAAGTAAAAAGGAGTTTTTCAAGGCCTCGAAAGCACGGAATGAGTGAGGAATCAGGTGATAACCCTTTGGGTCGTCACATCGCCCGACCTTTTTACCTCTTATTGGTATAACCTCACGCCATAAGTTATCAAAATTTCTCGGAATCTTCCTGTAAATCCCCATCTTTCATATTCTGAATCATTAAGCACATTCGCACGAACGATCTCTTTGTTGAACAACCAATATAATTCTTTGCAGAAGCTTCACCAACCACGCGACTGCTAATCTGCTCACGAAAAATAACCCACCTAGGGGAATCACCTCCCGACATCTTCCCACGCCGCTGTACGGGGTACATTCACTATGAAACCAATAGCCCATCCTGAGTCCGAGCTCACCTTTCGATTGCACAAGTCCATTCGCCCCTCGCGAACATCAATTAAATGCGCGACAATATCCTTCCAAATTCAGGGTTATGCTGCACCCTTCTCCACTTCAAGCAACTCCGTTCCGGCATATCAAATCTTTTGCCGCATAATAGCCCATACTTCACATCATATCTGCAAGCTTCAATCACCGATCATTTAAAATCCCCAATTTGATCCAAACTCGCTTTAAGGTGCGTAGTCATCCTACTACCAAGCCCATATGCAACACCCGCCACTCTCCCACTTTGGCAGAACTCATCTCTTTAATTAACCACTCGATCTTGCTCCTCATATTTGGCCTTCCATAAGTTTTAAACGCCACCTGGAACTTCCCACATGTCCTTCCTCATACTCTAGTGCTCAATTGCTGCCTTAAATGAAATCTATCTTCGTGGCACCTGAACCCACCATTGCTGCTAGCTTTAAACCTTTCCAAAGGTTATCTTTATTGATCCGTCAACATTAGAAATTCTGATTCAATCTTAAACCGCTGCATCATGCGATGTCTGGCAATTGTACCTCCAATATTATTTTACAGTATCCTATCACAAAAGCGAATTGTAGTAGATTATAACACTGGCAAGCTTAAAGCATTCAATTAGGACAACAACACCCCCATATAGAGGAGAATTCCACCGTGTTTGCAACTACCACGTTTCATTACTTCCACCAGCCCCCATCTGACCATCCTTAGTTCGATTGACTTTCCCTTGCTGGGAATAAAACACTGAATCCCTTGATTACATGATGAGTAAACCTCCCTTCAATTCATTCACTACCCCGACACGTGGGCAAACATCCTACATCACAACAACATTGCGGAAAATCGCTCATGAGCATCATGGAAACCTGTGCCTAGCCTCTAGGCTCTTAGAAGTCCTGTCACTGAGCTCAACAATAGAATACCCTTCCATAAAGCGACTATAATAGTCCAATCAACTATACCGGGAAAATCATCCCGCACCACATTTGTAGTGCCATTTCAATTCTTCAAATTCTCGATTTCTAGCAAGCGCTCGCATCGCGTAAGATTGAGTAGAAAGGAATCAAAGGCATAAGACTCAAGGGAATCGAACCGCATGATAAGGAAACAAAGAAGGGAAGTACTCCTAACAGCCCTATAGCCTCCCGAGGATAAGTACAAACATCTCCGTACTGATTCACGAGACTCTACTAGACTTGCTCATTACTCGTGAGATCGACAGGAACCTAGTGCTCTGATACCATGTTGTCACGACCCAAAATCCACTAAGGGTCGTGGTGGCGCCGGACACCTCTGTCAGGCCAGCCAACAAAATTATCAATTACTTCCTGTTTAATACTTTTGAAAATGTAAGGTTTTCCCCTTCTATTTTTTATAAATAAAAGTCCACTACTTGAATTAAATTTTAAATAATAATAATTAGAACAAATCCGTTGAAAACCATCCCAGAAACCTGGTGTCACAAGTGCATGAGCATCTACTGATAAGAATGTAAAAATACAATGCAATATCCGTCTGGAATACAATGGACAGAAAGGAAATACATTTTTACTAGAAGGGACTTTAAAAGCTCTGGGCCGCCTTGCACACTGCAACTCACCTAGTCCCCGAATCATCCGTGCTGCTGCGACCAATAGGCCGCTAAAGTAACATGTACCTGTGCAACAAAATGCACAGAAGTGTAGTATGAGTACGTAATCAACGTGTACTCAGTGAGTGTCCCGCCTAATCCCGAAGGGGTAGAGATGAGATGGTCAACTTGACACACTCTAATGGTCCAACGATTATTTATTCTCAATATACCTATCAAACAGTGGATTTATTTTCTAACATGATTTTTATCCAGATAGAGGAAACAGGTAAACACATAATCCTTTCATAGGAAATTCCCTTAGATTTCTTGTTATTTTTAACAATATGATCTCGAGCCATAGTGAGACATAAAACAACTCAAATGAGTCCAGGCAGCAATACAAGCATGCGCAAATCATGCCGAGGTCGATGACCCACTCCAACAGAAATAAATGTGCACTTGCCGAGGGTTGACGGTGCACCTATAGATGCATCTATTAATCTGCCGAGGCGTTCGGCCCGGTCCAAAATAAACACACACAGACAGACAATCAATCAAGAATTCAACGTGGAGCAATTATACAAGAAAGGCCAATTCTCTTTAATAATTTAAAAAAATGAAGCTTAAGTCTCTTTATAAATCTATATATTAATTTAATGTGATTTATTACCCCACTCGCGAATCATCCATGCGACGCGGGTACACGTAAGGTACATGCTCAGATAGCCAATTAAAATTTTATCGGGGAATAATTATCCAAATAAGCCAATTCTCTATTTAACAATTCAGGAATGATGTTTAATCTCTTTTAAATTCGTTTACTAATAAAAGGTGGTTTATACAATTCAAGTCATTGATGCTTTCATAATTAATTCAAGTATAACATGCTGAGGGGTCCTAAATACCCGGACAATAGCCTAATAGTAGCTATGCATGGACTCTCGCCACCTCGTATATATGTAGCCCCCAAAAATAGGAGCACATAATCATTCACTTCACCTATGGGTTAAATTCCCCCTCACAAGATTAGAAATGAGAACATCGCTCTGAAGACGCGCAACCGGCATTCTACATCCTTCTGAATGCTTGAACCAATGCACAACGCACCAAAACTAGCCAATGATCATAGAAATTCATTAATATATGCTCAACTATACCTTACAACTCCATTTATAAAAATTCCTAACCTCGAACGAAAAGTTGACCAAAATGCCCTCGGGCCCACGTGCCCGGAATCCGAAATTTTTTTTAAGATAAAGGTTACCCATGACCTTAGGAACTCAAATATATAATTTTCTCCTAGTTCCATACTCAAAACCGTGGCTAAAATCCAAGATTATAATTTTCTAGGTTTCCACCCAAAACCCCAATATTTACCTTAATTTCCATGCTTAATCTCATACATAATAAATGTATTTAGCTTATAATAGATGGGAATGACTTACCTTAACATTGTTGATGAAGATCATCCTTTGAACCCTCCAAAATCGCCAAATGAAGTGGGAGAAATGAGTGAAATACACAAAAAAATCCGACTTTTAAAACACCCCTCTGCCTTCAAGCATTTTCGCTTTTGCGGAACCAAGCCCACTTAAGTGCATCCGCTTCTGTGGACCTTTCGCCGCTTCTGCATCTCCTGTCCATGCCTAGTACTTCCGCTTCTGCGGTTCTCCCTATCGCAGATGCGGTCCGTTTCTGCGGAAACGCAACCTCATTTGTGGATCCTTGTAGCTCCAGCCAAAACCGCTTCTGCGGTCTCCATTTCGCACCTGCGTAACCGCTTCTGCGGTCCCCATTTCCGCAGAAGAGGAAATACCAGAAGCTGCAGCTTCAGCATTTTTTCAAACTCTAGATTGATCCGTTAGCCACCCAAAATCCACCCGAGGCCCCCGGGACCCCAACCAATTATACCAACCAGTCCCAAACACATTACGGACTTGCTCGAGGCCTCAAATCATAACTGTAATGAACCGACCGGTCATTTTTAGAAATCATGCCCCGATCCCCTATTAACTGCTTTCTCTAAGTTCATTTCTGCTATTTTGGTTTGCTAGGAAGTTCGGTATTAGGATTCGGAGTGTTTTGGGACACTTAGTCCCTAAGTGGGAGCTTAAGAGTTGAAAAATGGTCCGTGTTTGGAACATATTCATATGTCATTACCATTGTTCCTATGATTATTGTTACAACCCATATCCGCATGCGTTAGTTCATGCCATACATTAGTTAACACAAATCGAAGAAGGAATTA